>JAHPZR010004896.1:5000-10000 GCA_019787425.1 Platygyra sinensis
AAGAAACTCAGACTTCATAATACCAAGATTCAGGACAGTTGCATACGGTAAACACAGCCTGTCGTACCTAGGCCCGCTCCTATGGTCAAAACTCGAAAAATCTATTCGGCTGTCTGACTCACTGGAAATTTTTAAAAAACGAATAAAACAAGTTAATTTCAATAGCCTACTGTGTAGTATCGTACATTAGGACTGGGCTCTAGGCCCACTGCATGCTGGGGCCATGCAGGCCCGGTTACCAGGTTGTTGTAGTTCGTAAGCCAGCATGGCAGCTGTAATCCATTAAATTGGCGACGAGGATCAAACAAAAATGCCAGACGAAAACGAAACTAGCCCGAAAGGAAAGTCAGGAGTTCTTGCCAGCGTACGAGCAAGCGTGGGAGCCTTGAGATTGAGTGGTGAACCAGGGCAACGCGAGAAGACGTGGAAGTTGTGGAAGGATCGTTTCGTAAGAGCCACTCGATGGATGGCAGTCAATGATGCCGACAAGCCCGACCTACTGTTATTGGTAGGAGGAGAAGAGCTCCAGAAGCTACTCCAAACACTGCCCGAACAGCCCACAGATTACAAATCGCATATCGAAATGTTGGATCAACACTTCAAGGCGAATCGCAACAACACCTTGGAGTTGTATAAGTGGTTCAACACAGAATGGTCACCAGACATGTACTTCGCTGACTTCGAGACGAAATGCAGAGAGCAAGCGCTTCATTACGATTTCCCCATCACACTGGACAACGCAATCATCATGATGACTGTGGTCAAAACCAGCAACGTCGAGCTTCGGAATGAAATCATTGGAAAGAATGGAGACTTGAAATCGGTAAGAGAAACAGTTAAGGCTTTTGAGATAGCAAGTGAAGGCAGTAAAATGATGAAAAACGGGGAGGAAGTCAACAGTCAAGACACAGGTGATCCAGAGTTGAAACGAGTTTCCACACCAGGACGGTTTAGCATGAGAAAAAAAGGACCGAGTCGTTCCGCTGACCCCTTGCAGGCACAGGCCAGGCCGTCTTGCAGTAAGTGCGGGAATGAGGCACATGTCAACAAGAATACCTGCCCAGCTACTGGAAGGAGATGCCTCAAGTGTGGACGTCTGAATCACTTTGCCCGCGTGTGCAAGGGTGCAGCCAATGACAGGGAAGACAAGCGAGCCAACGCAGTGGAGTGTGAGCAGCAAAGCAACGCACACAGTGTGTCTCAAGAGGAGAACTTTTTAGAAGACGTGTATCTGTACCAGCTAAAGGAAGGATAATCACAGAATCCAACTGTCGCAGTTCACATCAATGGCATTCTCATCAGTCTACACCTGGACACGCAGGCTGATGTCACAGTAGTTACTGAAAAGCATTATGGGAAGCTTAAGGCCAGTTGTCCCCTACAGCAAACAAGCATAGCAATCAGGAGTTACTCCGGAGAAGGGAAGGGCCCGTTGCTACCGGTGTTAGGGAAATTCACTGCAACACTCACTCGAGGAGAGAAGGAGATAGCAGAGCCTGTGTATGTAGTTAAAGGTCAAGGTGACACAGCACTGCTAAGCCGTGGGGCCGCTGAACGGATGGGTCTTGTGGAATATCACCTGGACCTGACCTCAAGCACACCCCTGCCAGTCATGGGGGATACTCGAAAAGAGACTGTTGACCTAGTTGAGGAGTACAGGGATGTATTTTCAGGTTTAGGAAAGCTGAGAGGCGTCAAGGTGAAATTGCACGTGGATCCAGACGCAAAAGGCGCCGTGCAGAAACAGAGAAGAATATCCCTACCGCTCAAAGACAAATTTGATGAGATTCTTGACAAGTGGGAGGGAATGGATATCATAGAAGATGTCAGAGATGAGCCAACAGAATGGTGCAGCAATGTTGTTCTTACCCCAAGGAAAGACGGAGAAAACATCAGGGCAAGTCTGGACATGACAGATATATAAAGAGAACCAGACATGCCATCCCCACATTAAGAGAGCTGGAGACAAGACTTAATGGGGCCAAGTATTTCTCTCACCTAGACATGAACGATGGTTACATGCAGCTGGAACTCGCCGAGGAAAGCAGGAAGCTTACCACATTTTACACTCACAGAGGGGTGAAACGCCTCAAAAGGCTGCATTTCGGGGTCAAAAGCGCGGCAGAGATCTTTAATGAGGAGGTTCGCAAGGCAGTGTAGCACAGGAGCCAAATGCTGTCAGCATCTATGATGACATACTGGTCTTCGGCGTAACGCCCGAGGAACATGACAAAGCACTCAGGCATATATTCAAGATGTGGCGCGAGCACGGACTCACACTTAGCCTGAAGAAGAGCAGGCTCAACCTCCGAGCTGTGAAGTTCTTTGGGAAGGTGTTCTCAAGTGAAGGAATATCACCCGACCCAGATAAGGTAGCAGCCCTGACGGCAGCAGGTCCTCCGCAGTCAGCCGCAGAGGTACGGTCCTTTCTATTCTTCGCTGGAGCAAATGCAGACTTCATGGAAGGATTTGCACAAGCCACTGCCCCGCTCAGAGAGCTGCTAAAGGTGAATGATAAGTTCCAGTGGACGCCAGAGTGCCAAAGGTCATTTGAGCGGGTCCAAGAAATGCTGACGGATGACACAGAAAGGGCATACTTTGATCCAGGACGGAAGACAAGGCTGAAGAACCGATGCAGGCCCAGGTGGAATGGCAGCCACCATGAAGCAGTATGACCCTGAAGTCAAGAGATGGCGACCAGTCACTTATCGTTCAAGAGCATTCACTGACACCGAGAGCAGATACTCGCAGCTAGAGAAGGAAGGCAAAGCTGTAGAGTGGGGTATCTTTGCCAATCAGATATACCTTTACGGCATGGAAAACACGTTTGAGGTTGACACCGACCACAAACCACTGGTACCACTGCTCTCAGGTTACAGGGCAACTACACCACTCCGTATAGAGAGGATACGCGTCCGCCTTCAAGGCTTTAACTACCCCATCAATTACGTACCTGGAAAGAAAGGGGGATCGGAGAACAATGAAGCAGACTACCATTCACGGCATCCAGAGCCACTGGCTATGCAAAAGATCCAGGCCTGTAAGAGCCAAGCTGAATTTGAGTTAAGAGAGACAGTGGAAGAGTTCGAGAAAGATATCATGGCTATAGTGAAATCATCAGTGCCTGAAGCAGTTACATGGCAGGAGCTGCTTGAAGAAACACTCTCGGACACTGAACTGTCGAACTTGAAGGAAGCCATAGCTAGAGGATACTTCACGGCGCAAGAGAAGAGAGCATTGTGGCCACAATATGACGCCATTTTCACAGAGTTGGCTGTAGTAGGAGGGCTGGTAGTCCGAGGTCCACGAATCGTAGTCCCCAGAATGCTGCGGGATAAGGTGGTCAAGCTCGCGTACGAAGGCCACCAGGGTATCACCAAGACCAAGGAGTACCTGCGTACCAGAGTGTGGTTTCCAGGGTTAGACAAAATGGTGGAGGCGCACATCCAGCACTGTCACCCATGCCAAGTCGTGAGCATGTCACAGGAGAGAGAGCCGTTGCGTATGACACCCTTGCCCAGCGAACCCTGGAAAGAGGTTGCCGTAGACTTCTGGGGCCCGATCCATACTGGAGAGTATGTGTTGGTTACAGTGTGCAAGCAGTCTAGATGGGCAGAAGTAGAATTTGTCACCTCCACTAGTGCCAGGGCGGTGATACCGAAGATGGATAAAACCTTCGCCTCGCTGGGCATACCAGTTTCTGTAAGCAGTGACAATGGACTTCCGTTCAACAGCCAGGACTTCCGTGACTTTAGCAAGTACTTGGGCTTTCGTCACGAGCGGAAGACGCCCCTGAATCCGCAAGCCAATGCAGAGGCCGAGCAGTTCATGAGAGTACTGAAGAAGCTGTATCAAATAAGCAAGTTGACGGGATCGAATTTCAAGCAAGAGGTATTCAGATTTCTTCGTGCCTACAGAGCGACACCTCATTGCACCACTAAAGTTGCTCCAGCAGATCTGATGTATTCTGGTGGCAAGTTCCGCACCAGGCTTCCCATTGGAGTAACCCCTCGTGAATATAACTTTGAGGAACTGTTCCAGAGAGATCTTGAGAAGAAAATGCAAATGAAAGGGCATGCGGACAACAAGAGGTATGTCAAACCCTCTGACATACAGGTAAGAGACTCTGTGCTAGTCCGAAGAGAGGCAATTAACAAGGCCACACCTGCCTATGAAGCAGAACCACTGCGGGTGCAATACAGGAAAGGCACCAGGGTG
This sequence comes from Platygyra sinensis, assembly GCA_019787425.1. Lineage (NCBI taxonomy): Eukaryota > Metazoa > Cnidaria > Anthozoa > Scleractinia > Merulinidae > Platygyra > Platygyra sinensis. The sequence continues at coordinate 9,219 of JAHPZR010004896.1, forward strand.
GTGGCCAAAAGCTATAAGGCCCGATGGCAGCTCTGTCACGAGGACCACAGCTCACTTGAAGAAAGTTCCCTTTGGATCGATGGAAGAAGCTCACAGGTGGTCCAGTTCAGAATGGCCAACAGAGCCTGTCAATGAATCACCACCAAGAAGCAGAGAAGATGAGCCCCCTGGTTTGGAGCAGGCTGATAGAAGCATGACTGTCAATGAGTCCATCCCCGCAGATGCGGCCCCTCCAGTCAGCCTGCCACCACCACTTGCCAGGGAAGAGGGACCAAGGAGGAGTGAGAGGCACCGAAAAGACACTGACACTTATCTAAAGGAAAAGTACCCGGACTTTCAGCTATAATGCTGAAGTTAGATAACTGTAGCCAGACCAGGAAGGACTTTAGATACTGACTTCTTTCGTATTTAGTTTTTGCTTTTTAGGCTACCCCATGGAACTATCTGTAAGCAAGGGGGAAATGTAGTATCGTACATTAGGACTGGGCTCTAGGCCCACTGCATGCTGGGGCCATGCAGGCCCGGTTACCAGGTTGTTGTAGTTCGTAAGCCATTATGGCAGCTGTAATCCATTAAATACTGGACATTGAATGTAAAGACTGTTTCTTATGCAATAATTAACCAATCATTTTAAACATGTAAATACACATACATACAAATATATAAATTTCATATCTTGTAGTTTTTAAAGTAATTTTAGTACTAGGTAATTTAGGTGTCCCCAATTAGCGCACGTTGTACGCTAGAGATTTTGACACGTTAATAAAGTTCTTATCTTTCTC
>JAHPZR010004896.1:15000-22500 GCA_019787425.1 Platygyra sinensis
AATAATTGACAGATCTTGACAACTGCTTGTAAATTAGCATAATTCTTGCCGAGACCGTCAACAACGGCTTCCGTGTGCAATGCACAGTTCACTGACGACGAATTTGAAGCAGCTTTGAGCAATTCTTTGCAATATTTTCGTCACATCTCTTGTTTGAAACGTGAGCAGAAGCTATGCCTGGAAACTGTGACGTAGAAGCGCGATGTTTTCGGAATTCTACAGACTGGTTTCGGGAAGAGTCTAATTTTTCAATTGTTGCCGCGTCTATGATGGTAAATAAAATAAACAGGCCAAACACGACTCCTACGGTTTGTGCCATTTGTAGATTTGCCGTTTATTTTTCGGTCTTTCGACCTTTCTGTCGCTTCACTCTTGTTCATGAAAGGCATTTCGTATTGTGTTATAAGGAGAAAACTAGAGTCGTTAGATCGTGCTAGGCGGCAAATTTTAAGAAGTCATAGGTCTGCGTGATTTTCGCTGTTATCTGCTTGTTGCTTCGTTGAGTTTGACACCTCTATAATTTGCCATGTGTTAGTGTATTGTTTTGGCTCATTTCTATGGCAAGATTTGCTTTTTAAGTCTCCAAGTATTTGCTTTGAAGGGACAAAATATGACATTTACCGTGAACGTGTTGCTTACTCGCATTCTATTTTGTGTTTGCAAGTACAGTAGGTAGATTCTTATCACGGGTGTCATATTTGCCCTCCTACGTTTTCCTTCGTAGCTTTACTTCGAGAAAGCTATAGGCTTGTCTAGAGAAATTCTAATGTTTCTTGCAGCTATCTGATCGAGCTTATGTTCCTGGAGCGCGATGTATAGGTTTATTTCTCCTTTGATTGTTCTAGTACCGCAGGATTTAAATTTAACTCATTACGCGCAATTCTGTCGACTGCGTTGCGTGTTGTAAATGCCATTGTTCGGCTCAGTTCTGATTGTAGACCTCTTAAAGTTTGCCGCCTAACACGATCTAACGGCTCTAGTTTTCTCCTTTTCTCGTAAGAGTCGTGTTTGTTTGGCCTGTCTACTTTATTTACCATCAATTATTAGGATAGATTGTTATGAAAAGCCGATTCATCAGCGTGGGGAAACCCATCAATTTTGACAGGTTTAATTACCTCCTTGACAGATATGTAACAGGCTAATAACCAAGGGGCGGAACGGTACATTGAAAACAATGTCTACAGGCTCCCCCGCGTCCCACTCGCTTCGCTCGCGGAGTCACGACGCTCCGACTCCCACTCGCTCGCCGAATTTTTTTTCCGACCTCGCTGGGAGCCTGTTCGCAGGCTAATGCCGCGACTGGTCTAAACTTTGCACAGATCCGTGTAAACACCACTGCAAAAGAATTTGCACGGATCCGTGTAAACAGGCGATCCAGGAACAAAATTCGTCCGTGCAAAAATTTGTCCGGACCCGTGTAAACGGGGCCTTAGAGTGGAATAATGTGAAGTTCTGACTTGTGAAAAGAGCAGCAGACTAATTTGGTCAGCGATATAAAGCGTGGCATACCTAAATTCGGCACTGTCTTCACTCAAACTGGAGCAACTTAGGACGAAAATACCTAAGCAAAATTCCAACAGCCATAAAGGCGTAGAGTTTTGGGCCAAAAGCATAAACGATTTCGGGAATTTCGGACGCCATTTCGCTTGCGCGACATCCGCGAAAATCCTCGCAGCATGTCCTCGCGTTAGGCTCAGGCGATGGCGCAATTTGTTTTAAAAATAGGAAATTTATCTATGTTAAGCGACAATCTATTAGCACAAAGCCAGATAAAAACATTTGTCAATTCACAATTTACAGTGGTTTCAAGAGTCGAAAGATTTTTAGATTCATAAAACCGGTTAGCATCATCTGGGAAGAGATGAAAATCAAAAATATTAGAGCTTTTACTAAAATCATTTATGTATAACAGAAATAGCAATGCTCCAAGTACTGACCCTTGAGGAATTCCACATGATACACTGCACTCTGCAGATTTGACTGAATTTACAGTAGCAATTTGACGACGCTCACTAAGGTAAGAAATGAACTATTGTTTGACCAGGCGCCGGAAGCCATAATATTCAAGCTTATTAATCAAAATTTCGTGGTTAACAATGTCGAAAGCCTTACTGAAATCTAAAAATATATTACATGAGAAACTACGGTTATCAATTGCTTTCTGTATTCTGTCTATTATGCACATGAAGAATGTAGCAAGTATTGATGTTTGTCGGTGGCTTTGGTGTAAAGGTCAGTCGTGATATTGCCGTTATCGACAAAAAACATGAACATCAGGAAAGTATATAGATGTAAACTTTTTAGTAAATTTTGACTAGTTATATCGTATTTCCCATATCTTTAATTTGTAACGTTTAAAACTAGAGTCATTCTCAGTATAATACCTTAATTGAAGAAGGAAGGCCGTGCATTTCGAAATATTGGAAAATATATTCCTATACTGTTTAATCAGGCTTGCTATTTTTCGTCTATTAAAGGAATGTATGGCCATCCGGACGCTGTGTTCGGACAGCGTCCGGATGGCCATACATTTCGTTGTACATTTTGACACTTTCAAGTGCCTGTATCTTACTATTGGGTCTATTTACACCAAACGTGAGGATTATGTATAGTTTGGTCTTCAATTCAATTCAATTTCAATTTATTTCCACTCTATATTTAAAAAAGTACAGTCAGTCTCCGCCCACAAATAGCAAAGGCTAATCGCGGTGGGCGGAGCAACACGCAGTCCGTTGTTAAAATGTTAATAGCGTTTTGCAACAAACAATCACATGGTACAAAATCCGCCATGCTGGAGGGCAAGCTCATTATTATTCCCGCAGTGGGACATTAAAACAAAGGGCAGTCACGCTTGACTGGTTGAGGTCTCTTTCTTTTAAAACTCCCAGTGCGGGAATAATAATGAGCTTGCCCTCCAGCATGGCGGATTTTGTACCATGTGATCGTTTGTTGCAAAAGGCCCATTATTAGGTTACAGCAATATTATATTAAATACGAGACTATTAAATTAGAGGATAAAAGAAAAGAAAAACAAGATGACACGAAAACGAAAACAGGAGGATATGAAGTTTAAGAAGGACTAACAAAAACTACTAAAAAATTTGCAATTTTATACAGAAGAATAGGCGTTTCAACATAATCATCCTCAGCCTCCATTTTTAAAATAGCAAATCACGCACATGCTTTTTCAAGGCACTTTTAGGAAGTTGCCGAAATTTGTCCTGGTAGGAATTCCAGAGTTTAGCTTCAAATCTAGCAAAAGACCTTTGATTTAAGTTCAGACTCGAAGATTTAATATAAAAGTTGCCTTAAGAGGAGCTCCTGGTCTTGTGCGTATGTATTTTATTAACTTGAGTAAAGAGATCACTGATATTAGACGGAACAGACAAACGTGAGACGTCATACATTAAAGAAGAAACAGTTTCAACATAGAGCAATTTTGAGGTGATAAACAAAGACACGGCGTGTGCTCTGGGCTCAGAAAAATGCATTAAACGAAGGACACGTTTTTGCAGTATAAGGAGTTTTTGTAGATGGGTTTTAGCAGCTTGACCCCAAGCAGCTAAACCATAAGACATGTAAGGAAATATCAAGGAACGATAGATATTTAAAAGAGTACATAGAGGAACGAAGTGCCTAAGACGAGCAATGACTCCAATAATTTTACTTATTTTTAATGCAACGTATTCAATAGCAAATTTCCAGCTCAAATTACTATCCAGTAAAATTATAAGATATTTTACATGTTCCTTGCATTCAGGAGAAGTGAAAGTATGGGTGCCGTTTTCAAACACTTCACGACTATGTGGATCAATAGTTGCTAATCCCATAATTTACAGACTCATACCTAGTCTAGTCAAGTTTATTTGTTGTTGTTGTTGTTGTTGTTGTAGTCTTTCACGGTTTGAAATCAGGCAATGTAAACGGGCCCTTAGAACCCAGATTACCGGACGCTAAGGATAAGTCGTATTTTCTAGAAACCGTCCATACAGTGGGTATAGAACATCGAAAATGCTTACAATAAAACAGATACGTAATTCGAATCAGTACCTGCCCTTGTCCAAAGTATTTGAATTGCTCTTTCAAGCGAAGCATCGATAAGATTGAAACCTTTGAGATGAGCACTTGTATCTCTTTTTTTTTCTTTTTTGCAATGACATTTATCAACACTTAAACTCACTTAATTACAAATCTCTGTTTTAGTTCAGTTTAGTTACAAAAAACTACATTACTTTTTACAATACATACCTCTTTACGATGGCTACTGCCATTACTTTAACAATGCTGACAACGTTACAGAAGGAAAAAAAACCAAACAAACAAGAGAAAAACAAACTAAAGCAAATTCGTCTATTTTAGTAAGATGACGCAGAATTTGTTGGAACAAAAGTGAATCAATGGATCACAACAGATTGTCGTATATGGATAAAAATTGACGTGATTTGTTTGCGGCTGTATGACTTTGTTTTAAAATTTCTAGGTGGTTTTGGAGGCGGAAAAGAAAGCTGTCAAAAGAAAGCTTGCCGTCGCATGAACTAGTGGCAAAAATGTGATATTTAGCGAGGAGCAGAGTGACATTTAGTGCCTGCTTGTTTTTGATATTGTTATGATATCCATAGAAGGACTTGTAACTCTGGTGCATTGTGAAAGCGATACGCACTCGCTTGGTTCTATGCTTTGTCCACAACTGTCCTTAACAAACCTTGAAAACCCACATCTAAAATTATAACCATTGTTACTTCATCTTTGCGTCGACACAAAACTTGGACCGGATAGCGGACCGGATCACGGATCGGATCACAGAAGAAAAAAAATTATAATTTAAAGAAAAAAAATTAAATCGGTTATAAGATAATAAAAAATTTAAAAAAAAAAATAAAAGGGAAAAATAAAATCTTGTTAAATGAAAAAAGAAATGTTGTGTTTCAAGCCAAAATAAAGTTCGCGAGACATAATAGAGCCCAGGCCCCTGTGATAGTTGTTTTGCTGAGCGACTTTCATAGAGGAGTTTTGTGAAGCTGCGCGCCACCATGCAAGAAAGCAATCGAGAGGAAGGCATCACTTCATCAGACAGTTAATATTTTTCTTATATCATTACAGTTAATGAGAAATCTTACGTACGAAAGCTCAAGAACATGACTTTCTTTAAAGAAGCTACGTCACGGTTTGCTTATCTTGAAAAAAGCATAATTACTTAGTTTCATAGTTAGTTCTCCTCTACTAACTATGAAAAAACTAACCTAGTTTTTTCAAGTTCGTAATTTGCAGTCCTTGTTAATCTTTGCCATTCTTAACGAGCCTCATTCCGTTTGGACTTGTCCTTACCTCGTGTGTTTTCTACCCCAGAACACGATCATTTCAAGGTTTTATTCTTTTTAAAGGCAACTCTTTACAACCCTCAAAATGACTTAATATCGTGACGTAACTCATAAAATGTTGCGTTATCGTTCAGACTATCGATGTTATTCCTAGAATTTTGTAAAACAGTTATTTTTCTTTGAAATACAAATGATTTGTTTCGTTTTATTCCACTGCAAAAATATTGTATCCCAAACTCACTTCTTGTAAAAGTATAGACTTTTCTCAAAAACGGTAATTGGTTGAAATCATCAAGTGTTTAATTTGTTTAGTATGTTTTAGTTTTTTGTGTTTCGATTAATACGTTCGTCGTATTATTGCCATGCCGACTTGTTTTATGACAGTTTACCTTTGTTATTATAAATTAAAGGAATAAAGGAATATCACACCTGGATTAAATAAAACGTTCTGCATGATACAATAGTTACTCTAGTGTAATTTGCTCAGCAAAATCAGTTTGGAATTTTTTATCTTGAATTTTGAATTTTGAAATTTCTTCCTTGATCCGATCCGTGGTCCCGGTCCGTGACCTGGTCCGTGGTCCGGTCCGTGGTCCGGTCCGTGGTCCGGTCCGTGGTCCGGTCCGTGGTCCGGTCCGTGACCTGGTCCGTGGTCCGGTCCGTGGTCCGGTCCGTGGTCCGGTCCGTGGTCCGGTCCGTGGTCGGTCCGTGGTCCGGTCCGTGGTCCGGTCCGTGGTCCGGTCCGTGGTCCGGTCCGTTGTCCGGTCCGTGGTCCGGTCCGTGGTCCGGTTCGTGGTCCGGTCCGTGGTCCGGTCCGTGGTCCGGTCCGTTGTCCGGTCCGTCGTCCGGTCCGTGGTTCGGTCCGTGGTCCGGTCCGTGGTCCGGTCCGTGGTCCGGTCCGTGGTCCGGTCCGTGGTCCGGTCCGTGGTCCGGTCCGTGGTCCGGTCCGTGGTCCGGTCCGTGGTCCGGTCCGTGGTCCGGTCCGTCGTCCGGTCCGTCGTCCGGTCCGTCGTCCGGTCCGTCGTCCGGTCCGTCGTCCGGTCCGTCGTCCGGTCCGTCGTCCGGTCCGTCGTCCGGTCCGTCGTCCGGTCCGTCGTCCGGTCCGTCGTCCGGTCCGTCGTCCGGTCCGTCGTCCGGTCCGTGGTCCGGTCCGTCGTCCGGTCCGTGGTCCGGTCCGTGGTCCGGTCCGTGGTCCGGTCCGTGGTCCGGTCCGTGGTCCGGTCCGTGCGGGTCCGATCCTGGTTTTGTCGACGCCGAGATTGCGAGCCTTGTCGTGAGGCCGTGAGAAATAACAGAAAATAGTGAGACTCGCGACAGAGCCGTGAGAGTTGGCAGGTCTGCCTCAGTGTACCTCAAAAGCGTTTCTGCTTTTCAAAGGGTAACAGAACAAAAGTTGAACTCAAGTTGATTTCTTTATATAACTGATTTGCTCGTAGAGATCCAAAGTAAACTTGTACTTCTTGACTTTTATTTCAGAGTTTTTGATTTGCTCATCGATGTCCAGTTCTAAATGGCTTTCATCGACACAAAGATGAAGTAACAATGGTTAGATGTGGGTTTTCAAGGTTTGTTAAGGACAGTTGTGGACAAAGCATAGAACCAAGCGAGTGCGTATCGCTTTCACAATGCACCAGAGATACAAGTCCTTCTATGGATATCATAACAATATCAAAAACAAGCAGGCACTAAATGTCACTCTCCTCCTCGCTAAATATCACATTTTTGCCTCTAGTTCATGCGACGGCAAGCTTTCTTTTGACAGCTTTCTTCTCCGCCTCCAAAACCACCTAGAGATTTTAAAACAAAGTCATACAGCCGCAAACAAATCACGTCAATTTTTATCCATATACGACAATCTGTTGTGATCCATTGATTCACTTCTGTTCCAACAAATTCTGCGTCATCTTACTAAAATAGACGAATTTGCTTTAGTTTGTTTTTCTCTTGTTTGTTTAATTGTTTGTTTGTTTTTTTTTCCTTCTGTAACGTTGTCAGCATTGTTAAAGTAATGGCAGTAGCCATCGTAAAGTGGTATGTATTGTAAAAAGTAATGTAGTTTTTTGTAACTAAACTGAACTAAAACCGAGATTTGTAATTAAGTGAGTTTAAGTGTTGATAAATGTCATTGCAAAAAAGAAAAAAAAAAAAGAGATACGAGTCCTCATCTCAAAGGTTTCAATCT
>JAHPZR010004897.1:5000-65000 GCA_019787425.1 Platygyra sinensis
AAAAGGAGTTTAACTTTTCGCTTGATCAATTAAAACAGTTATTCATACTTCCTCACAAGGTTGCTCTAGAACCTTATGTGAGAGCATTTCAATACAAACTACTTAACTCTATCTTGTATACAAATTCCAAACTTTATAAAGTAGGTTATAGCCAACATGACCTATGTACCTTCTGCAAATCGTATCCAGAAAAGTTGAATCATCTCTTATATAGTTGCTCCTATTCTAAAGCTTTCTGGGGAGATTTTGAAATCTTACTGAGCAAGACGTTATAGTTGGTGTGCTTTCAAGATCTTGCCCCTTGCTTAACTATTTTCTTCTTGTTGCAAGAATCTATTTGTGGGATTGTAGAAGAAACCAGATTCATCCAACCATCAATGGTTTTAAAGCTAAAATTCTAATTAAATATGAAACAGAAAATTATATTGGACGCGTCAATAAAAAGATGGAATTTTTGAGGGTGAAATGGGCGAATTTTCAATTTAGTTAGTTTCAGCTTAGTTGTTAAAATGTAATGTAAATACAAAATATTGCAATGTAACATGGATTGTTAATGATAGTGAAGTGTAATCAGGAATATATTGTTAGTGTTATATTTTGTATTTTGCTTTTATGTGTTGTAACTTAGTTAGCGTTTTCGTATTGTAATATTTGGTTGTGATGTGTAAGTATAATAAAATGAAGTATTTTCTGAAAAAAAAAAAAAAAAAAAAAAAAAATCCATACTACCCACTAATTTAATGAAGACGGTGATGACCTCAGATGAAGCTCAAATCCAAATCGTTGCAAATTTGGCCAATGTCAAATGCAAAACGCGTGACAATAAACAATAGAAAAAATCCAGAATATCATGCACGTCGTTGCCACGATAAGGAAACTGAGGACAGACAAAAACTGTCCCTCAGAAAAATCATAGTTAAACCAAGTTAAAAATGAGCAGCATATCGGATCTGAAAGGACATACAGCCCCCCAAAAATACTGGACAGTTCAAACACAATGATGAAAAGGACCGCCAATGAAAATGCTGCTATTACACTTAGGATCTGTATAAGATCTGCTCAGCCAAAAATAGAAAGACTAGAAAACAATGATGTAAGGCTAATACTACGCAGAAAGCTTAACGGGCCGGGCAACGACATAATAGAGCCCAAACTGAAAGCTAAGAATTGCAACCGTGGACAGCTGTTTCGACGTTGTTGCCTTGGGTCTTGTTCAGTAGCACAGTGTAGCAAGTAATGAAGTAATCAGCTGATCGACTGATCATCCATACCCACTAAATGCAGATGATGATGACGGTCATGACCTCAGATGAAACTCAAATCCAAAACGTGTGACAAAGGACAATAGGAAAAATCCAGAATATCATGTCCTTGCCACGATAAGGAAACTGCGGACAGACAAAAACTGTCCCGTAGAGGCATGGCCAAACAATACTAAAAATGAGCAGCACATCGGATCTGAAAAGACCTACGGCCCCAACAAAGTACTGGACAGTTTAAGCACAATAATGTAAAGGACCGCAAACGAAAATGCTGCCGGTTTACGTAGGATCTGTAAAAGATCTGATCAGCCAAAAATAGAAAGACTAGAAAACAATGATGCTGATACTACGTAGAAAGCTTAACGGGGCAACGACATGATAGAGTCCACACTGAAAGGCAAGAATTGCAACCGTGGACAGCTGTTTCGACGTTGTTGGGTCTCGTCAGTACGGTGTAGCAAGTAATGAAGTAATCAGCTGATCGACTGATCATCCATACTTACTAAATGCAGATGGTGATGACCTCAGATGAAACTCAAATCCAAATCTTTACCAATTGGCCAATGTCACATGCAAAACGCTTGACAAAGGATAATAGGGAAAATCCAGAATATCATGTCGTTGCCGCGGTAAGGAGACTGCGGAGAGACAAAAACTGTCCCGCAGAAAAATCATGGCATATCGGATCTGAATATGAGCAGCATATTGGATCGTTTTAATTCGGTGTTCAAAAGATTACTTCGCGCTTTATCCGAATGGTGAAACTACGATTTAAAAACGCTAGCCATCGGCGCAATAGCTTCCTTCAAGCTTGAAGTAGGGTTAGAAGTCAGCGTAGTTTAAGCGAGTGAAATTACTCGTTGAAAACTACACCTGGTATCAGTTTCCTATTGCCCTTTCATTCGAGCTCTGGCTGTTTTTGACAGGTTTCGTTTCCGGTTATTATAGAACTGTGCATTTTTAACAGCCAATCAGAATGGATAAGATTTGACAAAACAGCGAGGAGCGAAATTGGCGCGAAACAGCTGCAATATTGTCACGCGTGATCACCCACGCGTCGGATCGTATAACAGAACAGCTCTGTAAATTATGATTTCTACTCTATATTATGTGAAACAACTTTGAAGAAGAAACACTCATTTATGTTCTTTAGTTTACAACGTGTAACATCTCGAGCGTGGAGAAATTATGACCATTAAATTACTCAAGATTTAAGTCGTATTTTCCGATTATCATAATGAATGAATATTACCATAACAAAAAGGCCACAAGATACAAGACACGGCTGATGCAATATTATGATGGGTTTCCTCGGATAAACACTTAAAACTGCAAAGAAATGATTGGTTCGTAGTAAGAACAGGAAAGCCCCCAATGATATGACATGACAAGTTGTCGTTCAAGATGTGTGCGGTTATGAGAGGATATTACTTCTGAAAATAGGAGCTTGATCGTTTATATGGATTCCCAGATCACTAAAATAATCTCTCTTTTCATGCAAAATATCTCCTATGACGTTAGAAAGGCTGAAAATTTAAAAACTATTTTCTCGCTTTACAACCGGCATAATGATCACTGCATGTCAACAATTGTCATGAATTCTTATTGGTTGATTTTTTCCCTCGGTGGTTTCATCATTCAGCTGTTTATATATCACGCTCCGAGCACATGCAACAGTCGGGATTAAAACTAAAGCAAAGCGACACGGCGATTTTACAATTGGTTCTCCCAGTCCGAGGACAAGTTTACCTCAGGGGCAAAATCCCAAGTAGGTATTCAAAAATCCCTACAAATTCAGACGTTATTTAGATACCAAGAAAGAGTAAAATAATTAACACAAACTGAAAATTCGCCGGTTTTACATCGGCTCGAACATTAACCGGCTGTTAACTTGAAATTTTTCGCTTTGATTCCCAGACAACTTTACAGAGGTGTGCTGAGTTCTCGCCAAAAGATGACAGAGAAAGAACAAACTACCGTCGATAAAGGTGCTACGTATAAAACGGTATCGACAGTGGCAATCTTAGCTACAGGTGACGAAGAAAACAAGGGCCGAGTGGAAATTATCGAAGCCGAGAAGGTGCGACTTGGTTGGGACAACAAAGTGCAGTTTCTACTCTCGGCGATCGGTTTCGCTGTTGGATTAGGAAATGTTTGGAGGTTCCCTTGGCTTTGCCAGAAGAATGGAGGAGGTAGACAAAATTATATTTTTCAATTATTCTTCCCTTTTGTCTACTCTATCATTTAATATTGAAAGTGCGGTTTTCAGGTTTGCCCGCGTTTACAATAATTTCTCACTTTCTCTGTGAATTAAGGCAAAGAGCCAACAGAACATTATCTGAACGGTGTAACAATTCAGAAATCTTCTTCCTGTTTTCTCGTGTCTGGCTATTACAAGAATAATCCGTTTATTTTATGCTGAATCCTATCGCTTAAGACCCTCTTAGTAATTTATTTGATTAGCTAGATATAGACTTGTGATTTAGATATGAATTGTAAAATTCTGAGAGCGTGTTACGAAATATTGTAAAAACTCAAATATTGAACAAAGTACTAGGGCGCTATCACAAACGATTTTTAACAATAATTATTTTCGGCAATTTTGGTGACATTTAGTCCTCAAGAACAAAGACATAGAAAATCAATGGGAAGTTTTAAAATTAATCAGTCTTCCTTTCAGGAGTTCCTTCCTCAGTTTGGTGTATTGGACGATGAATTGGAAAGCACATTAAAAAAGATTCATTTTTCAGCAGTTTCCGTCACTTAAAAACAAAATAGGAACAAAGCTGAAGCCCTTAAACAAAAGAATTTTCACAGCTTAAAGATCAAACAGTTATATATGACAGCACAATGAAATTCCAATCGCCGTGGTTCGTTTCCATGAAGAGTACAATACAATTTACTCGAGGATCAAAATTAAATTTATGCAAATAACACAAGCAAGTTTTCAACAAGATCTTTAAGGGAGAACTTGCCTTTTCGTTTCTTAAATGAATCGACATGTTTTTTTTAATCCCATTAAAAATGTTAGCATCAAATACTCTTAAATAGCTCTCGAGGACCAGGCACTAACCGGAAAACGTGTATAAACTCAATGTTCACAGCGAGACAATGTTTTTTTTTTTCACGGGGCTATCCAATTTACTTTTAGCTAACGTTTCATAAGGATAGTTCATATGAAAAGCAAGAAGCAATCAACAATTCACTATCTCGTATCGTTTCAAAAACAGAAAAATGCACTGAAACAACAGTTTACAACTGAATCTCGATTTAAAGAATCAGTTCAAAATCCTCGTATCAAAAATAAATTTATCCCTGTTTTTGCTGTAGCGGTATTTGGATCATCTCCCAATTTTCGTTTGACCCCTTCTGTTTTAGGTCAGTTGATGGTATTAGACGAGTATTAGACGAGGTCTTAATGAAATCGAGCCCGTATGCTTTTGGTCGCAAAGTTTATTCTTTTTTCTCTCGGTCAGACTCGATCACGGAAAGCAAAATCAAATAAAAAGAAACTCAGTCCACCTCATTGCATGTCGCTTTTGAAGCTGAGTTTGAAAGTTCAACAGTGCAAAATGAAACTCGTTTATGGGCGTAAAATTGATGAAAATCTCGGCGGTCTCCGGACAATTTTTCCGGTTGGCGGGATTTCTAGGTGGAAAAAGTACATAACAAGAAGAAAATGTCAGTGGTGTCGCCGGATCGGTGAACAAATTTTTCCTGTTTTAGGTAAATAAACAAAAGGAATTTATGGTCGCCTTATCGTTTACGGAAAAATGTTTGATGTTTAAACAGAAAATAGCGATAACAGGGAAGAGGGGCAAGGGTTAAGAAGCTTTAAGAGCGTCCGAACGAAGAGGGGAAATTGAGTGAAGAGCAGATTTGTGCCAACAAACATGGAAAAGTTTCAGGAAATCAGGCAAAATCCCCGTTCATGAATCTGAACAGTGTGTACAAGTATTTTTTGGTCTTTTCAGGGTGAAAGCATTGAGGAAAAAAAGAAAGTTCAATTATTCATTACCTTGCATGACACCAAGGTGTTTGCTTTTTGGATTTACAGTACTTTCGCCCAAATGACAAGATATGACGTTTTTCAGTTAAAAACACATTAAAGATTTCACACAGGATGTGACTTTTCAAAGAGTGTGAAAAATGTGTTTCCGTCGTCGTATTGTTTAATGTCAATTTTTCACAGCTAACTACAGAAATCGCTGTGAACCTCCTAAATAGCTGTAAACTGAGCAAATTAGAAATACTGACAAATTTCTGAGCTAATCAGCCATTGGTATTTCCATCCCTGGCAGCATTTGGAAATTTTAGTTAATGTGCAGCCGGTTATCAGTGAGTGAAAGTAACCTCATGGGTTAGATGCTTACAGAACACAAAATGTTTTTTTTTTTTTTCGAAGGTGAAAACAACAGATCGGAGAGCCAAAACGCTTTTAAATATTCACTTTCGTTCGGCTTTCGTTTAAAGATAACATCAATTCTCGTTAATATTTAAGAAAATTGATCTTCAAACGAAAGCCTAGTCTATCAGATGGGATCAGTTGTAAACGAATTGTTTCTTAATTTTTTTTTCTTTCTTCCTTCTCTTTTTACCTTTTCTTTTTCTCATAAACTTGTCTTCTCTGGGTTGAAAAAGAAAACCGAAAAGGCAAGAAAATAATTGTACGAAAGAAAACATGTTGATAGTCGCCAAAAAAGTGTAATGAAAGAAAACGATAAAAAAATACAGTAATAAAAAGGAACCGCAAAAAAATTAAGTCTTATCTAAATTATTCTAATTGATCTAAGAAGCTTTTAAAAGCACTGTCATAATTAATATCAAGAATTAGTTCACAACCTTTCATAAGGACTTCGGCGACGGAAATAGCTGCTCTACTCCTAAAAGCATTATTTTTATTCTCGACATGAGTCCATGAGTGCAGTTTTCTCGACAGCAGCATCAGTGTGTTTTTTTTCGAATGGCATTTTCAACTCAGTATTTCAAGTAACGTCGTTACATTCCTGTCCCCTCAGAAATTATCTTACTGATTACTCTAGAAGGAACGTGATATAAATGTAGAGTCCCAGTGTTACAATAAATTGCATTTGTTCACAGAAAATCTCGACAACATCAGTGTTTTGGCTAACACAAGTTTTTGTTTTCACTTTAATGCAATATTTCCTTTGAGTTACACAATTGCGATTTTAGATCTCTTTTAGAAATAGCTCGTTAAAATCGTAAAATAAAACATTACGAGTTTACTTTCAAAATGTAATAAGAATCTGTTTAAAATTGGGAGCTGTTCAAGGAACGCCAGAGTAACACGGAAGAACTTAGAAAGCAGAAAAAAATGCAATGGAAAAGGCATGTGACCACGAAGCAATTAAGTTGTGGTAGAGGTTGCTTTTTTTAATAGTTTTGATTTTTCGTTTTAATAACTGCAAGTTTTGCATATCTCCTCACCGAAAACTGAGAACCAACTATGAACTTCTAAATTTCATATAAAAATGAATGGCGAGTAACACGGACAGCAGGCTTTTGAGTAAAAAGCAGAAAAACTGCCATAGAAGAAGCACGTTACTGCAAAACACATTTGTCTTCAAAGTAAAGAAGGGTAATAAACTCCACGTTCCTTCTACAACTAGTACCAGAATCTCCTTCACACAGAATGACTTCAACATGAAGAGGCCTTAGTTTTTTCTTCTAAACTGCTTCATGACAGCCTAATTTATTTTACTGTTTATGTAAAAATCGGTAGTTATAAAATGCGAAATGAAGAATTTTATAAAATCTAGTCCACCTATTCACAGATCTGCATAAAAGCAATTTATTCCTGAAAACCGAGGAACACCGATCCTTTGAACAAGTCTTGTCCGTTATTCAGTAAAATAAAGAAATTGGGTTGAAGTTAAGCAAACACGAAAACGCAAGTTTAAAGTCTACTTCGTACTTCCTAGCTAACCGATCGATATGGAAAATCCAGTTATTTGACTCCTCCTGTACGCTGGTAGCAGAAATACTGGCTTATATTGCCTTTGGAGGGAAACTTGGGACAATTTTCCATCCCGGCCCGTCAAATGCTCTGTAGAATTTTCCGATTAACACAGGTAAAGAAGGGATGCTTTGCAGGCTTCGGTGTTAATAGTGCTCTTTGGAACATTTTTTAAGCATTCAGGGTTGAGTTTGAGTTCCCGGGTCCTGACCGCGAGATTGTGAGGCTTTTGGGATACGAAATAATTAGGTAAAAAAATTAGGGGGATACAGCACATTTGGGGGGAAAATTAATGGGATATGGATTGTTTTGAACAGATATCCCGAGATTTGACAATGTGTGAAATTGGAATTAAGGGGATATTCAAGAAAAAATAGTAGAATATATGATACTCAACCTCCACCCCCCCCCCCCCCCCTTCCTGATAACTGGACCCTCAAGATTGTAATAGTTCTCGCTGCAATTTCTTGTAGGAGCCTTCCTCATACCGTACTTCGTGATGCTCATCTTCGAAGGAATCCCAATCTTCTACTTGGAACTCAGCATTGGCCAGCGACTTCGCCAGGGATCTATTAACGTCTGGAGCACAGTATGTCCTTACCTGGGAGGGTTGGGCATCGCTACGACAGTGATTTGCATTCTAGTTGGCAGCTACTACAACGTGGTCATATCATGGGTGTTGTTCTACTTCTTCAACTCGTTCCAGTCTCCTCTTCCTTGGGCCGACTGTCCAAAGGTGTCGAGTTACAACAGTGAGCTGAACACCACTGAGTTGACAATACCCAAAGAATGCTCCGGGAGTAGCCCCACTGCCTATTATTACCACCGCGAGACGCTGATGCACGCTAACAGGATAGAGGAGAGCGCTGTGATAAACTGGAAGTTGGCTGTGGCCTTGGTGGTCGCCTGGCTGCTTGCGTACCTTTGTATCATCAAAAGCATTCAGTCATCTGGCAAGGTGTGTATGGAAACAGCGTAGATTATGCTATTTTTATTTATCTAGAGAGAATCGAGGAAGATAACGAGTGCAGCCTCCAGCAGACGGCAACATTGTGCATGGGTAACCTACCAACGTATAGTGACTTTCCGGGAAAGACCGCGGTGCGCACCTTTCGTTGTGTTATAAAAAATAAAACAACTACGGTGAAGCCATTGCCACTACAAAACTATTGGCTGATCTAAATCGCGTGCATTATGCATAAACCTGAACGGCAACAACGTTTTGTGTACAAAACAGCTTGTAGAAATAAAAATCCTGTAGTGTGTCATACAGTAACAAGCTCTATCATTTCTTCACAGGTGGTCTACTTTACGGCGACATTTCCTTATGTGGTTCTGCTCGCATTCTTCATCCGGGGTCTTCTTTTGAAGGGCTTTGAGACAGGCATTATTCACCTGTTTACTCCAAAGGTATGACTTCCTTATACATCTGTCTGTAGTGTCCAGACTGGGATGTGTGACCTTAATTAGCTGAGGCAGGTAGGCACGATAGAACTTGAAGTCCAATTTCCTCTCTAGAAAGTCCTATTGGTCTGTACATGTGTTGAGAAGTCTTTTTTACCAACGAAAATAGGCAGTTTGAGGCCTTACATTCCTTGACAACATCAATTGATTTTAAATCATGGAGCTGAGAAGAAAGACTGGCTGCATTTCCTTCGTTATCTCTAATGAAGGGGAAAATAATCTGAGCACCCAAGGTAGACACAAGCCGATGCTATACGGGTTGCGGGAGGAATGTCAGCAGCATGAGCTGTATAGAAGCACTGCTCTATGAAATACGAACAAGTAGAGTTTCAGCTAAACTATTATAAACAGCCCGAAAAATGCAAAAACATTCAAGGTGAACCCTGGAGACCAACCTGACAAGGCTAAATTATGGGAAATCCATGTCCACTTCCCTTTTTAGCATCTTGTAACACGGTTTTAATCAGCAATTAGTTTAGAAAGAGGCACCTGTAGGAAAGATAGTTATTTAAATACTTGGTTCCTTAGAGGCCCACAATAAGCCCTTTCATGGTATTAAAACTTTCAGATCATGATTTTGGACAAAAATCTTGAACCATGACTTAAAACGAATACAGAATTCGTTGATCATCTTGCAATAATTTTCAATTTTTCGGTCTTTTGGTATAACCTTCGTTTGTCTTCAAGTTAAGGGAACATCAATTGACTTATCTAGAAACATTTCCACGCTGCAAGGTCGGATCTTAGTTTGACTCATTAGACTCGCTGATTACAAATTTTCGGTGCACTTGTCAAGACAATCGGCTGGTTTCCGTGAAAGGGTTTGTTGTGATAAAAAGGTATAGACAGACAGAGTAAGATGATCAATACAGAATGGTATACAGACTGATGATCTAATGGTTAATCCTTGTTATAAGATGACTACTAACGTCTAACTGCAGCCAAGGCTTCTGCAATTCCAGTGCAGTTTAATTATCTCCCGATGATGAACTCCATGGAACGCGAAGAAATCTGGGGCTAGTCTCATCTCGCAAGGTCTTGTGGGACAGTTACTGGGGACAGTATGAATTCTCATCTTTTCCCTGCCTCCCGTATCAGTCCCACAAGAGATTGTTAGATGAAACTCGCTCCAGACTTTTCCCGTCGTTTCTGACTGGCAAATTATGGACAGCGTAAGTATGACTCATGTGGCGTCTGCAATTCTAATGCAGAAAGGTGCCACTTTTTGGTGACAGCAGACTAACTTTACGTATCCCGACTCTGCAATTCAAATGCAGCACAACTTTAAGGAACTTCCCATCCACGAGCCCTTCCAAAACTAAAAGGCTAAAGTTTAGTTTCCTGCAATTCAAATGCAGTCTTCTTTCATCGACGCACTGACTCTCATTGACAAATTTGTTGCTCAATCTGGCATTATTGACAATAAGGGTAATCGTTTCACAACAGCCCACCCCGTGATCTACGTTTAGGTGCCTGGACACTTCTGCAATTCAAATGCAGTCTATAGACTGCATGTGTTGAGGAAACAGTTCATTTTTGTCGGATTGTTTGGTGAGTGTAGCCCTGAAAAACGAAACAATCCGATTCCTTTTATAATTCATTAGGGAACAACGGTGAAGCCTCCTGGCGTTGAAACCACATCATGCTCTAAAAGTGTCGTAAGCTTTCTGCAATTCCAATGCAGTTCTCAGACTTGAAGGAGGGTTAAGAAATATCTAACTTTACATAAAATAGGAACGTGACAAAGATATTGTGAAGATTGGCAGACGCCTTGTCCATCCAGCCTTTACGTTCTCGCAATTCCAATGCGAAGACGGAGAATTTCATCGTTCGATCACTCCAAATTCACTCGGCCAAATTCGGCTTAAGGCCTAGCAATTTTTTTACGACTTATAAGAAATTAAGGTTTACTGCAACAGTCGTTCGAGATAACTCCACGAACAATACAAGATACGCCGGCGAGACGTAGCAAGGAAAAGACACGAGCCAAACAGATGATATGTACCTAGATACCTGCCATCACTGGGAGAACTGCAAGAAACCTTAATGTGCTAAACATGTGCAATTCCAATGCATTTATGCACTAAAATGACAAAAGACACTAATTCACTTTCATGCTTCAAATGTAGAGACACAAGATGGAAATGATGTCGGAGACAAAGTGAAGAGAGCCTCCGAGATTTCAAATCGAGGTGGGCATGACTTGAAGAAATGTCTCTCATTACGGTAACGGCACTCATGTAAATAACTAAATCTGTAGTCTGTATTAAACAAAAACGTTTATTCTTTCCCGAGAGACACGAACTGATTGCTGTGCCAACAGAGCTCAGTGTCAGTTTCTGATAAACGTGCAGCGTTCTCGAAACGTTGGTTTTCATTTTAAACAAGAAAATCATTGCGGCTGATGCAACGACAACACGCACTTTCTTCATGAAGCAATAGTAATTAAAATCATATAATTATGCATCATAAAAACCAAAATAAAGTAAAACGGTATGCTATTTGCTACGCTTCGTGCTTAGTGACGCAAGCCAAAATTTTCAACAGCAGTAATTCTCCAAACGCTGATCTTAAACCAAACGAATGCACGCGATATGTAATATAAAAACATCTTTCGTGTTGTTTGCTGAACCTTGTCTCCAGCAAACGCAATCATTTGAAAATACAGTAGTTCTCAAAACACTGGTTCTGTATAATTAACTTTTCACTTGCACTACGATAAAATACTATAAATACTGATCGATTCGATATAACTGAAAGCTGATTGCTGCGCCTTGTGCCCAGTGACAGCTATCAATCAAATGCCCAGTAGTTCTCAAAACACTGGTCTCCTATAACAAGAAAATGATTTGAATGCTGATCGCTGCGCCAAGTGCCCAGTGACAGCTGCCAATCAAGTGCCCGGTAGTTCTCAAAACACTGGTTTTGCCATAATCAGAAACTGAAATTAAATGATTGAATACTGATTGCTGCGCCAAGTGCCCAGTGACAGCTGTCAATCAAATATACCCAGTAGTTCTCAAAACACTGGTTTGCTATAATCAGAAACTGAAATTAAATGATTGAACAGTGATTTCTGCGCCAAGTGCCCAGTGACAGCTGACAATCTATATACCCAGTAGTTCTCAAAACACTGGTTTAGTACCATAGCAAATGTATAAAATATATTTGAATGCTGCATGCTGCGCCATGTGCCCAGCGACAGCTGTCAATCAAAGACCCAGTAGTTCTCAAAACACTGGTGCAACAGTTAAATCTACAGCCTTTGTTCTACTACCCATCTAAGCCGAGCACTTGGAATATAAAATATGTTTGGGCTCACTGCTGCGTCTTGTACTCAGTAGGAGCTTCCATTCACTTGGACAGCTGTTCTCGAAACACTGTAACCTAATGCATGATAGCCGCAAATTTAACATTTAACCATTGTCAACTAAACCTGATGAGTTAAATCTAACGCTCATTGGTTAAACATTACTGAAATTAAATGATAACCTCCAGCATCATACAGTGCTGTTGTTGATCATAAAATACTAACTTTAAACTCGTAGTTAAAAGGAAAATCACAGTAGTTTTAAAACCTGCTTGACATTGATCTCTGCGCCTCGAGCCCAGGTGACATGTGTCAATCAAAGCAGGAGTCAGGAGTTCTCGAAACACTGATGTCTGTTTTCGTCAACAGTGGGAACGACTTCTGGACCCACTTGTATGGCTGGACGCAGCTACACAAATCTTCTTCTCTTTGGGTCTGGCTTTTGGCACTATGGTTGCCTACGCCAGTTACAATTCCATTCACGAAAACACGTTGCGTGACGCCATTACAATTTCTGCGGCAAACTGCATGACTTCCTTGTTTGCTGGGATTGTTGTTTTCTCCATTTTAGGATTCAGGTAAGAACATGATCACTGCTTAATCAGACACCTAACTGTATTCATCAAATTAAGGAGAAAACGATATATATTCTGGCTAAAATCAAACGGTTTGCATCGTACCGTATAAACGCTTCTACCGACACTTTGGGAACACTGATGCAACCAAAACTGTAAACGTTTTGGAGACAAGAAAAACATCGTACATTGTACTTAAGAACAATTCGTATTCGTTCAAAAAAGGAATAATGTTCAAAGCAATTTTGATCCTAGTGAAAAATACCTTATTTCAATGAAAACGTCGAACGCCACGTTGTAGACGCACCAGCTTGGCATCCTGCGCCCTCTCAAAAAGTTCCAGAACGTTTCCTTCGGGGTTCAGCAACCTTCAGTTTGCGTCCTTAACTAGTTTATGTAAGCACTTTCATTACTTCAAGAGATCAAACGTTATCAATGAAAACGAGCTAGCTTGCTTAGCGAGTTTTTTTTGGGAAACATACTTTTCAGTAGAAAATAGAAAATGACAGAAAGCCACAATATATTAGTCTCTCAGCAAGTTCTGCAGCCCTGGTCCTTGAGAGCACAAAAAGATATACTCCTGATGGATGGAGAACCATTTACAAACATCCGTCCATACTTTGGAGCTAATTACTTCAGTCGGCGAAGATCGCAGAATGAAAAGATGCACCCAAATGCAAGATAACATCAGTATACAGGGCGTTTTAATTAGAGAACTATTTTCTGCCCTTGAGACGGCTATGATCACCTCCTGCCATATTTCCCTTGTAAAGAGACACCCCCGACTAACAAGTCTTCAACATTGTAAATAATTTCCGTGCACGGCGCAGATAACCAAGCGTTATTTCGTAAAACGCATCAAAAGAGATGAAAGAATGTTACATATTTGATGGGAACAGGTCTAAAATGCCAAAAAAGAGTTCAAGATACCTTAAACTCCATTTCGGGATTGGCGATTTAACCCATTGTGTAATGTGCATATAACAGTTTGAAGAGTCAATAAAGCTTCAATTCAGCCGCATCTAAACGGGAGTGGTAAATAAAAATACAAATTGGATCGGAGTCATTTTCCATTCCATGCATGAGCAGTTAGTTTATGAAGACTCTTAAGACAGTGGGATTTACCTCAGGGATTTACCTCATATCTTTTCACTTGGTTCACTAGGGCTGGGAAATGGAAATGGGATTCGAATTAGAACTGGGATTTGGGCAAGATATAGGCTAGAAAATTAAATTTGGTTAAAATGTGGACTGGGAAGGGCATTTATACCTCCCCCCCTTTCTTGACCTTCTCTTGTGCCAAACATTCAGAGAAATCGACCAATGTATGTAGGAATACAAGGGCCACGTGAAACTTCACTTACAAGTCGCCTTTGAAGTTGCAACAAAGTCATTTTACTGAGATAAGGTTGAAACTTGTTCTTCAAGCGTATTGTAAAATGAGTTTACGTTTTTACAGAGCAACATACATGATGGACGACTGTGAAGCAAGTAATGCAAGAATCTTGGAAAGCCTCAACACAACCCTTCACACGTTAAACACAACAGGGTTGTCCTCACTTCATGTTGAATGGCTGAAAGGCAACACCACAAACAATATCACAAGTGGACTTCAAAAATGTGACCTGGAGACTTTCCTCACGGATGTACGTGTAGATGTACACCCCCGGGGGGATGCTCCCAGAAAAATTGGGTGGGGGTGTGCGGCCCGCTTCCCAAAACCCTTACCCTATCACCTGACCCTGTTTATGACCAAAATCTGCGAAATTCCCTACTCTATTTATGACCTGACCAAAACTTTCGAAACCCTATATTTATGACCTGAACCTTACATCCAAATACTGTTTCAGATCTACGTTATAATTGGATCCCAAGTTCAGACCAATGTTAAATTACCGTAAACATAACTTGTGAAGGGCTTTTGTTGATTTTCGGTAAAGATGAAAACGTGTCTTCTCGACTTAAAATCATATCCATATCAAGGCTAGAATACAAAATCCATACCCTATTTATGACCAAAATGGCCAAAATCAGCTAAAATCAGATTCCTATTTATGACCAAAACGGCTGAAAAACCATACCCTTTGGGGCCGCACATACCTATATAGCCCATATAAGTGAGTAACCCCCGGGCCCCGGGGGTTGTACACAGTTTTGTCCACAAATTGCATGCAGGATAAAATATGTTATCTTTGTTTCAAAGAATTTGTTGATTACCTTTACCAAAGCTTTTGAGAGGTTTGCTAAGGAAATCAAAACATGTATCGAGAACTAAAAGATAAAGAGCAAGGCAGCACATGGCAGCCACAATTGCATGCATAGTGCCAGGAGTGGCAGGACTGGGTCCAGCAAGAGAAAGTCCTTGGAAAGCTTCGCTCAGTTAATATGTCCTGGTCAAGGCTCCGTTTTAAGTAATCACGTGTCTTAAAATGTTTTCAGTGTAGTAGCAGTTGTTTTGGGCTGCTGTGTTTTATAGATCCCAAACAAGGAAAATTTACTTCCTGATTTTCACAAAGCCATAAAAATGTCAATTTTTTGTGGCTACTTTAATGTGCGTTCGCGAACGTAAGCGTTAGAAAGTTGTATTAATACGGAAAAGATATCAATATTATGATACAACCTGAACGTTTATCCAACAGGCAGCAAGTGGTCCAGGACTGGTGTTCATTGCATTCACTGACGCCATAAATCAAATGCCTGGTGCAACCTTCTGGTCCATCATGTTTTTCCTGATGCTTCTGACCCTCGGCCTTGACAGCTTGTTTGGAGCTCTAGAGAGTGTTACAACAGCCTTACAAGATGTCAGAGGTTTCGGAAAGCTCCGAAGGGAAATTTTGTCTGGTGAGCATAGTATAAAACCAGAGTCCTTTTTTATAGAAACCATTCACAAACGTAGAACGCCCCATTTACTATCTTGGGGTATATTTTGCAAAATTTGAAAAAAGGACAGCGCGATTCCCGGGCCGTTTATCTGGACTGGCTGGCCTAGAGACAATTAATCCGTCTCGTAAATTTTGATTGTAAGGCAAAAATCAACCACGATATTGGCAATTATGAAACACAAAGACAACGCCTTAGATGTTGTGGTACCAGCTCTGAACTCTAATTAATTTTCTCTCACTGGTTTTGATTGACTTGATAGGACAAGAGAAATGGACATACCCCTGGTCCAATTCAAGATCGCGCGAACCTGACACACTCAGTTCTGCTGAATGGTCTTGAATAGACGGATTCGACGAACGACTTCAAGTATCATCCTTGTTGCACCCAATTCAGACTACGAGATGATTCATTTAGGAAGTTACGACTGTCTAACTTGCCACACGCAACTGACTGCATGGTAGAGTGTGCAAACAGAACAAATGTAGCCTCCCAAATGAATCATGAGATGATCTGATTTGGATGGCAACTTTGATGCAAACACTTTAATCGAATTCGTTTACTGATCCATTAGATCTACTTTACTGTATGAACCGGGAATGGTGTAGAGAGCTAGATGTGACATGAATGTGGTATGGACGGTGCCGCACGGTATAAGAACGAACCCGGCGACCATTTTGACCAATCGTGCAATCTGCAGAATCGTATGGGACCTTTAAATGAACTTGCGCAATTCGTATTAATTCACGAAATAATCTTACGAAAATTGCAAATATTTTTTCAGGGCTTCTGTGCATCACCGGGCTTTGCATTGGCCTTCCCATGGTGACATATTCTGGTGAATATGTCCTTCAGATGTTTGACAGCTTTGCAGCCAACCTTCCCCTCCTGCTCATTGCAATATGCGAATGTGTTGGTGTCTGCTATTACTATGGCATCAAAAGGTAAGCTTGATTAATGTCATATTAGTTGTAGGCTTTTTTAAAAAGTTAATTACTGGGTGAGGTCTCGGAAGGCTTATGCATCTATCAGTGTTAAGCCCGAGGGGGGAGGGGACCCCGGGCATATGTGGGGCATTTGACTTTTCAGAAGAATTTTTGGTCAAAATCCCCACTGCGGGGCCCCAAAACTTGGTCAAATCAGATCAAATATCCCCAGGTGTTCCATCATTTTCTATTGAAAATGAGTAGCAAGAAGTAGTGTTTTCAGTACAAATATAAAAACAAGTGTTTACCTCTATTAAAAACAGCGGTCTTTCAGAGCTTTGCTACAGTCCTGATAGCTGCACTCCTTCAATTCCAAGATGGTCGGCACAGCAGTTGTCCGTTTCGTAAATGGTCGATGCCACTATCGCGACTCTATAACTATCAAAAAAATTTTGTCTCCGCTTAATTAAAGAAAAAAGGGAACTATGTAAATAACCACCCAGTATGGAACCATGAACCTCTGCTTCCTAACATCCCTTTTATACCACTACACTACCAGGTTGATCCGCCAATTTTCCACAAAATTTGATTATCAAACGTGACTTTCTTAAATATTTATGATAGAGTTGCCCCAAACGACAAATAAAAGCTAACTGCAAGCAAACCCATGTGATATGAAAAATTAAGCATTTAGTAAGTGTATTTTAACTCCATCAACCTTGTAACCAATCTCTGCCTTGTCCAGGTCCAAACTAAAGCAGAGATAGCATCGTCCATTCTGAAAGGCTTGGTTACCAATAATGACTTTGACCGTTTACGAACGGAAACCAGCGTCGGTGCACAGACGAGCACATGGGACGATGTAACTTGGTCCCACGCCTCTGTGCAAAAAAAAGCAAACGTCCCCACCCTGGGACAGATTCTTAGTCAAATTTCCGAGGGTGGGGAAGGCAATAGAGGTCAAATGCCCTACATACGTCCGGGGTCACCCCGCCCCCCTCGGGCTTAACATTGATAGATGCATTAGACAGGCTTTGCACTTTAATTGTTACACTGCTTCACTAGTAAGAATATACTACTCTGGAATGAAAACAAACTTTAGAAAAAATTATGGCAGTCTACGTAAGTCATCATCTACGCGGCAGTTATTGTAAAAGTTGAAGTAGTGACATATTACTTGATCCTTCTCTTTGACTGCTTCTGTTCATTGCCAAGGTTTCTCTGTATGATTTCAGTACGATTTCAGCGCATCTTGCTGGGTTCAACACAACCATGAACGTTCTATCAAATCAAATACTGAAAAAGAATTTGTCCTGAATTAACTCTTTTCAAGTGGCCGTTTTGGATGAAAATAGAAATATAATTGAAGTTCTCTGCAAAACTACGCCCATCCCAAACGTAATCTCCTGGCAAGTTATTCGTTAGTTTATCTTTATGTGACCTTACATTTCTTACGTCCACAGGTTTTCTGATGACATAGAGTACATGACTGGCAGCCGACCAAATCTCTTTGGAAAATCTGCTGGATGTTCATCACACCAGCTGCGATGTTGGCAATCCTGATCGCCAGTATCGTCCTCATGTCACAGGGGAAAGCTTCTTACTATGCCTGGAACGAGGGCAAGGTATGAAAACCAAAGCCGTGAGTTTGATTGACTATTTTGAAGATATTAAAGCCCTTTTATCGTCTGGTTGAGATCGATATTGATTCCGGAGGTTTCCTTATCTTGAGTGGATTTTCATGACAATTTGAAAGGGAAGGAGCTTAACTTTTCATCTTTCTCTTTTATGTCCTTTCATGATATCTAATACTTCGTTAATGATTACGTGATACAAAACAGTTTTCAACTGAGTTTCGAAAGTAATCAGGCAAATTACATCGTTTTGGTTTTACCACGATTTGAGATTGACTAAGTCGTTTAATTGGTAATTAGGCAACTGGTGTGGGTTTGGTTTACGACACTCAAATAAAAACCGCTCTTATAAAGAAAATTACTTGATTCTGATTAGTTGAGATCAGTGCAGTTTAAGTCTAACACTACTGCAAAATGTGTAACATCAGTGCAAATTATACATCGTAGTTCTGTATTATGATTGGAAATTTTCTAAGCCGATGATATCACGTAAAATGATGACGAAGATTTTGTGCGGAGAATTTGAGAAAAGGTTTTTCGAATGAGAAACAATAGCTTCAAGGAAGATCTTCCAGCACTTCCTCCACGTGAATTCCTTCATGTATACATTATTAACAAGTAATCATACGGTTTTTCTCGTTCAATTTGGAATTAATTTGTACGAGTGAGTTTTTCAAAAAGCTAAAATTGCACTCGCCGAAGTGGCTCGTACAATTTCAGCTTTTTGAAAAACTCACTCTTACAAATTAATTCCAAATTGAACTCGAAACCGTATGATTACCTGTTCTTACCCTTTCTTCACTACTTCACTGTAAGTCTAACTCATGATTGGGTGTCATCTCTTTTTTTCTGTGTTTCTTCACCAGGCCTCGTACGAGAAAGTCCCTTACCCCGACTGGGCTGTGTTCATTGTTGTCGTTCTAATTCTTATGTCGGTCGTGTTCATCCCAGGCGTCGCCATTGCTCGCTACTTTGGCCTGATAAAATACAAGCGGTTGGAAGCTGTTCTACTGAAAGAAGTTGAAATGAGCCCTCATGTGAAAGGGATTGAGGACACCAACGTTTAACGTGACACAGACATTATGTATTTTGCTCAGATCTTACAGCAAATGGAGTATCACATGATTTAAGTATATATTATCATTAATTACCATACTCATAAGAGGATAAATGTTATGAAGATGTTATGTGTTGTTAACTATTCAGTCTTAACCCAATAACAGTAATATTTAAAAGTACTTTGAACTCAGGTCAGGTCGGTTTTCACTTGAGTGTCGAAAGCAATTTGCATTTGCTCTGGGTTTACTTTTCTATTTTGAGTGACTGGCTTAAAAAACTCCCGCCACTTTCTCATCCAATCAGAAGAAACCTGAAACCAAGCGTGATTCGCTCGCACACGTTTTCCCCGCGCTTCGTGCCCGCTGCATGCATTTGCTTCGAGTTTTGATTGATTCTCTAATGTTTTTGCGCCGTGTTCTTTGTGACCGGGCAGAGTGATCACTTAGGGTTTTGTTTTGCGACAATCAATTGAAAACCGCTCTAATTGTCTAACAAGTAGACGTTACAAACTATTCAAAGTAAAAAGAGTTAAAGATAAAGTTATTTTGCAAGAAGGCTTTTAAAAACCTTTTTGGAATAAGAGGTTTTTTTTATTTTCTTATTATTTGTTCGCCGTAAATGAAGTCTTCGTTGCGATAGAAAAAGCCTTGTTATTTTTGTATGATTGATGACATTAATTACAGATTACTAAGTTAAGTTATCATTAATCAGTTAGGTAGCGTGATAAAGTTTGTTGTGAACATAAAGCTAAAACTTAGTATTCACCGGGACTGACTCAACAAGTAGCATAACACTTTTCCCCGCAAATTGATAGTTCTCTAAAAAGCAAGAGTCACTTGGAATCAAATTAAAATTCTTAGTGATATTTTCAGTGGCCAGTCTTGCATACAGTATTTTAAATAAAGGGGGTTAGTTTCTAAAGAAACTGTGGTGCTGCGTCGGTGGGGGGTATGACAAGATGTCGTTTTATCAACTTGGTTGATAATGTGAATTGGCCACCTTCGATTCTCTTAACGGTGACCAATTCACACCAACCCAGTTGATAAAACCAAATTATCAAGTATTCTAAATACTTTGACGACACTCTATCGTCTTATTACCGGTCTTTTGGTATCAGTTCTCGTGCTAGTTTGAAAATCCTTTGATGTCAACTGTTTTGAAATATAGTAAAATCATGTAAGTAGTATAGTGCGACGACACAGGTCTTTACAGCATCAGTGCGTTGTGTGTTGACTCCGACATTGTTTTTAGTACTCTCTGTCAAAAATACGTTTTCACTTACTTACCTAGCATCTAATAACCGAGGTCTTACATAATGCAAGTTACGTAAAGGAAAACTGACTATAAACTTCACACCCCAAAGAGGGAAGCTTCCATATAGTGACCGGTGGGATCCTCGTACCATTCATGGCCTGGCACAACTCGTTCTTTTAAATCCGACATGCCCACCGTAAGGGGGCCATTCCGTAGGATGTCAACCTGGCAAAAATTGGCTCATCGAGTACGGTGAACATGAATCGAGCTCGGTTGCCTAGATACCAAATGTGATCCCAAAAATTACCTTTTGTCGTTTTAGAGTAGTTAACTCCCGGGAACGAATAAAAATAAATTAAGGCAAGCTCGAAACCTCCAAGGGTATTAAGCAGCCATAAAACCATAAAGTATGAAAGGAACTTTTTCTCATTTTAGGATTTGTTCTTTCTATGAATAGTGTAAGGAAAATTTACAAAACATAAAACTCAGTTACCCTTTGAAGCTTCCTTTCGAAACTTTCTAAAGATCATTCCCCTCATGTTCATTTGGAAGCGTTCTCACGGGATTTAAACTAGTGTAAAATAAATATTATGCTGGCAAATTATCTTGCCTTTGATAAAGTGAATAAAAGTAGTATTCATTGATTGAACATATATATATTGTGTGACGTTTTTCACATCCCGTTGATTATATACTAGAGTATTTTAATTCGCGGTAATTCAAAGTGGTAAGGTGAAATGATATTTTCTCATAGATCGCACGAGCAGTGCAAGTGGTTTACGCAGGTACAGCTAGCACCATAGGGGCAATCACGTGACAACCAATATTTTTAATAACAACAAAATTTTATAGGCGTAGCTAGGGCTCCGCTCGCGTGCCTGCCGGGTAGGAGTTCCGCTACAAAGCACATTTCCTAAACGAATTTTTAACACGAGATGCGTGCGAATATACGCCAGTAAGAACAAAATGTAAGGGAAGCGCTTGCTTTTGTTCTATTGCTCACGGTTTTTGCGTAATTAGCGGCTGGGCGCGTGCTCGTATAAAAAATATGATCAAAGTAAGCGATTTCCCTCAAACTAAGCACGACAGCGAAACGAATGCTCGTTTTCTCTTAATTAAACGAGTACGGTAGACCCCACGTTTCAATACATGAATTTAAGTTACACAAGATTATCTACAATATGTATCGATTTCAGGAAAAGTCAAAAATTCTGCTAAGAATATTAGACATATTATGATTTTGATGCTGTAAAGAACACGTCTTTCGGAAGTATTGGGTATGCGCGCACGCAAAGAATTTTAGTGTTTGTGATATAATCGTAGCTCCTCTTCAACTAACATTGCTTAAAATGTAAGTTTAGGATCTACTTTGTTTAACATCTCTAATAAATTACTCAATAAGTGGGTTTTTAGAATTTCTAGTGCCTCTTTCTCCAAACCAAGGTCAAGTAATGACAGCCTTTATAGCAAAGTTGCTATAAAGTAATCCATGTTGTACAAAAACGAGAACGGTGACCTCTATTTTTTATTGCATTTTTAATGCATAACATGATTACCAACGGGATTAAGTTTGAGAATTTTTTAACACTCCTTCTTTTTAAGTAGAATCACCTTAAAGCTTCGACTGACATAATACGTGAAAAACGCCAATCTTAGGCTGTGACCCAAGGGAAGTTAGAAGGGGGCGGGGAAGAAGGCTTAAACGGGCGAGAAAAAAATTCGGACGAAGAAAAATCAAGAACGGTTCTTGACTTTTCTTTGCCCTAATTTTTTTCTCGCCCGTTTAGACTTTTTCCCCGGACTTTTTCCCGCCCCTACTAACTGCTCCTGGGTCTCCGAGCATGCCTGTGAACAGGATTGGGCTGGAAACAGATCTCTGGGCCAAGAGGGCCGAGAAGGATCTGGTTTCTTCCCGCTTTCTCTCCGCCCCATCCTCGACTAGGGAGCCCGTTTTTTGCTGGAGAGCATTCACAGGTCACGCCCATCTGAAATGGGTGACCTCTACAGTTGGTTGAGTCAGCGTTGCTTGAAATCTTTTATTCCTTTTCAGTTGCGAGCTGCTCCATTTTCAATGTCTTTTCTTGTAACAATTTGTAAAGACCAACCACAGAAACATTTTTAACAGGCCAGGCGTTGAGATAATTGGCTTTTAGCGCCAACTCATTCGCGCTGGTCACTTCACTTTCACTTTGTTTTGACTTGCATCAACTAGACCAATATGTTTGATCACAGCCAGACGTGGAAGGGAATGATTCCAGGATAGGCATAAGATAACTCTCAAAGAGAATGCTTCGGACAAATAAATTCTTTTTCCGCGGCTTAAACAAGATGTAAGATGTACGAGATGTAACCCTTGTGGAATGCTCGCAGATGATTGTACCTGTGGAGGGTTAAGAAGCAGTCATTTGAAAAATTAAAGGAACAGATCGGTGGTTACGTATCGTTCTTCTCGGCCTGAAATACTGTACTAGTCTACAATTTGAATTGATCAATTTATAGAATGGCACGGGAGGGGCCACGAGCGCTAAACTGTTATAACCATAGGAAACATGAAAAGCTCTTGAAGGTACCAAACACGGGATGCACTGAGTAAGATAGTCTTCACCACAGAATTGTCTTCTGAATGTCTTTTTTATTTCCATCAATATGTTAATGTTTTTAAGATTCCTCGTTGTTGTGCGTCTTTTCAGGAATAGAACACGAACGGCGTCAAAATGTGGTAAGAACATCTGTGACAAACGAGCCGTCAGTCGATTGTGAGACTCGTGATTTTCATACCATGTTTTTCTGGGGTCCACTACTGAACAGATGCACGGCAGCACGGAATCTATCTGTTTTATGTGATAAAGAAACAGAAAAAAAAAAACAATGATGCCATCTACACGTCTGTCACCCAATTATTGGTTTCCCTGGCCTTCTTGTCTTATACATTAATATTTTGTAAAGATATTTACACCTAATTGCAATAACGTTGTCACAGAAAAAAAAGCAAAAAGCAAAAAGCCAAATAGCAATTAATTAGGGAAATTTAAATTTTCATTGTTACTAGATACTGTATATGAATGAAAAGTACAATTTTTTATTCATGCCCTTCATTTACGTTGTATTTTTCATTCATCTACAGTATCTGAGAACAATGTAAATTTAAATTTCCCTAATTAATTCCTATTTGGCTTTTTGCTTTTTTCTGTGACAACGTTATTGCAATTAGGTGTATACATGAAGGAAAAGACAATAAAACAAACAAATAAGTAAACACCAATCCAAATGGAAGAACTTCACTTATAATTTAACTTATTCAATTTGATAATATTAAATCTAATTTACTTAACAAATAAAGAAGCCTGAACCGTGTATTACACTGTGATAAAACACGATGGGTATTTGAGAAAACGAGGGAAATTTAGAAAACACGAGCTGCAGGCGAGTGTTTTATACATTTCTCGAGTGTTCTCAAATGCCCAGAGTGTTTTATCACAGTGTTCTAGACGGCTAAGGCTTCTTCATTTGCTTTATGATATAGATTTTACGCGCGCAAAACAATAAAACACGCTTTTTCTATGTTTTATACTCTGTTGAACATGCTGGTTTTTGACCAATCAGAGCGTGAGCAGGGTGCTATCTATATTATAAAACAATATAATAACTAGTTTTAAGTTACAATAGAAATAATAAATGACATGAAAAATAAACATACATAAAAATAAAACTGTCTAATAATACAATGATGATATCTTTCTGTTATTATCACGTTATTTTTAATTACTTTAATTAATCCGTTCATGGGCCATTTTCTTTGACATTAATTGCAATATCGAAACAATTTATGTTGTTATGCCATGTCTACTGAGATGTCAATTGCAAACATCTAGTATATATTTCATATATGTGTAAAAAAACGTCACAAAGTATTTTTGGGGGGAAGGGGTGGAGTAAACTCTGATTCCCACGCTATAAATCTTGAAAGGCATTTTGCAATTATCTAACAAAAAGATTTCAGCATTAGAGCGGTTTTCAACAGTATCTAATTAAAAGTAATTGGGGAATTACTTTGGTTGTGGTTTTAATACAGTTTGAGATTGGAAGTGTAGTCTAATTTCGGTTCATCCTTGGTGTAAAAACCTGTGACACTCACCAGTGACGTAAAACAAAGAAAACAAAGAAGTCAACATAATAGAGCCTAACCCTAACAATAGCTACAAAACAAAGAAAAACTTGACAGGTTTTTACACCGAGGTAAACCCCTAATTTGTAAGTAATTAGTTTGGTTCTGGTTGAACAACAATCAATTGATAACCGCCTAAGATATATCAATTCACAGATTTATCAATAAAACCAACAATCTAAACAAAGAGACTGAAAATTTCTCTTCTCTGAAATGTTATACAAGATACCACCCTGGACTGAGCTATGACCAGAACATGTACATCTTTAATAATTAACCCTTTAGTGCCCAAGGGGTCTCCCTTTGACGAGTAAAATCGTCTGGCGTTAGACAGAGTAAAATCTATAAGTCACTATAGGGCATTAAAGGGTTAAGGTGGAGACAAATTTGTTACTGCTGACAGTGGGATAAACAGTAAATACCCAGAAATACACTAACATGCCTACATGCCTATGTAGGAAATATCTTTAAGGTAACTGCTCATTGACAAAGTTGTGATGTACAGTCCAACTTCTACTAATGGCCACCTCCCCACAAAGACCATCTCTCTGCAGGGGTCACATGCTGTCTTCTCAGTATAGATATCTGTTCTTGACCACTTAACAACAGCAACCACTTCATTATAACCAGATAACTTTCCAGCGTGACCTTTGTACAGAAGTGTGACTGTATAGCCGAAGCTCTCTGTGCTGCAACACAAGTTGACAATGAATGATGACAACCAGCAAACACACACCCCATACTGTTGTAACATAATTTGCAGAACCAACTTGCAGAGAGTGATGTCATGGCAAACTGGCTGGTACAATTCGTAAATGCACACTGTTCTCCCTGTGTTCTTCCAAGTGTGACGTACAGGATACTAAAGATCCCTGCCAGGGCCATGGACCTGACATCAGCCTGTTCATGGGCCAGTACCCAATCAAAGCACTCTTGCCATGTCCAGTTGTTTTTGGTTGGACCAGGTCTATTCTTTGTACATGCATGTTCTGACGCACTTCAGATTCGGACAACAGGCAGGACCAGATGCGAACTTCCCTTACCTTGGTAGAAAAACAAATATAACCTATTAAAATGAATTCAATCACAGCTCTAATGAGACATCCTCCAATATCACCTATTGATAGAGTTAAATTAGAATCAACTAAAAGAGCGTTTTCTTTTTGTAAAGGGGCAGATATTTGCAAAGATATGGTTATTTATCACTATTTTTTATTTTTTACAGAATCTTTAACAATGGAATAAAAAAACAGAGAATTGTGTCTTTCTATGTTAATAATAATTATTGTTATAAGCATTCACGCATTTATTTTGTCTGTTTAAAAACATTCTAAGAATCCAAGACAGACTGAAGAATCTAAACATCTTTTTCACAAGTTTCATGAGGCCTAAAGGACCCTTTCTGATGTGATTTCAACTGCGATGTTTGTCAAAATATTCATCTCACCAAGCCATGAAAGGGATACCATCCAGTATGACCACGAGGCATGGCATCATCTCCCCAAGGAGTACATGTCCCATGACTGATAACACCATTACCAATTTGACTATACTTCATGTAATATCTGAAAAATACGTACATGTTGTGAGTTGCATAGGGATTTAGAAAACAGTCCTAAGAAAATTCGCGCACTGATTGGTTAAAAATCATGTTTCTATAACTCGACGGAGACACAGACCTAGCATGAGCTGTTGACGTAGTGATGGTGCAAGCAAAGAGAATTTACATTTTGATAATCAAAGTTAACAAGGTTAAATCCTTTTTCTCATCGGTGTTTTCTGAAAGAAATAGAAGACATGTTCTCCTTGTTTCTATCAAGTTTTAGTATAAATCTACTAGGTTCTATAACAAATGCCGTCTTCTGATTGGCTACACTACTATCTATTCTGTAATGGATAGTGAATAGCGTAGCAGTGCACACTTGTTAACAAAATAATGGTACTTCTTGGCGTTTTTGAGGTGTCTTTGAAGAGGATTTAGATATAGTTTTCAATGACTAGTAGATTTATACTAAAGCAATTAAATTATTCGTTCTTGATTTCTATGCGTGATAGTTGACTTGGGCTGTGCCCTTGTCAACTATCACGCGATAGAAATCTCGAGCTCATAATCTAATTGTTAAATAGAAACACTCGCTTGTGGCTCGTGTTCCCACAGCATTTCTCATTCTCCCAAACTTCCACTCATGTTTCTATAACTCGACAGAAACATGGTACATGCTTTCTATTTCTTAAATGTTATACATTAGATAAATCACTGTGCAGCAGATGAGTGTTGACAAAAAGCAATTACCTGTACATTATCCGTCTGATATTGATTTGAAACATAGATAAAGTTATCTACTCTTTGAAAAACCATGCTCTGGGCCGGGGCGGGGGCACTCCCATACAAAAATGACAGGGTCGCTTGTTGGAAATTTCAAAATGAAGCCCTAAGAGGTACCAAGATCCTGTTTTGTGGGTGTGGCTTGAAATTTGTTTACCCCTTAAAGGAACCAATTCTAAAACAACACATTATCTCCGGTCATATATATACATACATACATACATACATAACCTTTATTTGCCCTCAGCAGTGTTCATAGCACAAGTGCTAATGGGGCCGAGCAAACAATTGAAACAAATATTTCAAATTGAACATAACATTGTTAGGAATCCCAACTGGCTGGAGGCAAACCAGTTGGCTATTTACAAGCGTGGCCGAGGATTTGAACTCGAGGCTACTGAGAAACAAATCAAGGTAGTGGTCATAGCGGGACTTAAACCTGGGACCGCTGGATTGTGAGTCCAACATGTTGACCACTTGGACACGCTGCCTCAATGCCCTAGAAAGTACCACAAAAGCTCCTGCTATGGACATTTTGAGGCACAACACCCTAAGAGGTGCTAAAACTACTTTTTCAACCTTAATCCCTAAAAGGTACGGCAAGCACCTCTGTATTTTTATATGGGCGTGCCCACAGGGCTCTGGGCTTTAAGGGTACTGTTTGTGAAAGTTTCAAGTTGCCGTTCCAGTATCAGAGCACATAGAGAGATATGGACTCAACATATATTTTCTTGTAGCATTATATCAAGTTATAACCAAGGAAGAAGTAAGGTTTAATCTGCAGTTGTGCCAAAGTTGTTTCACATTAGCATAGTCACTCAGAAGACAACAGGAGTATTAACACTCTCCCAGTAGATAAGATTGCAGTTCACCACAATTTTTACCACCCTTCTCACCCCCAGTATTTTGTGTCAGCTGAGCTTATTGTTTGGAGTTACTCTTGGATGTCAGGACATCTTGCCCAAGAACACAAGACAATGACCCTGGTTAGGGCTTGAACCTGAACTAACATTCCAAAATTAGAACTAAAAGAGAAAATACAAAAGCCCACTATACTGTGTCTTGTTTTCAACTTTTTCACAAAAAAAAAACCCAACCTACTTAACAAAGTGAGAGTGCAAGATTGTTTAGTGATACATCTTATTCACCT
This sequence comes from Platygyra sinensis, assembly GCA_019787425.1. Lineage (NCBI taxonomy): Eukaryota > Metazoa > Cnidaria > Anthozoa > Scleractinia > Merulinidae > Platygyra > Platygyra sinensis. Next base: position 32,983 of record JAHPZR010004897.1, read on the forward strand.
AAAATTGTCCACACACACAAAAAAAGTAACAGAATATTATCTTGACATTAAACAAGTGTGTGGAGGTCACCAGAACAGAATTTCTTTTACATTCATTCATGACAATCATTTGGTACTTGGAGGGTCAAAAAACACACCTATGAAGTTCATGTCCAATTCCAAAATTTATTGAGCAAACAACCCGTCCATCAACAAACATGCACTGCCAATCTGAAGATGCTGTTAATGCAACGTGGTGCCATTGTCCATCATTGACATCAGGTCCTTTCATGAACTTGTAAGGTTCTAGGGAGCCTCTGATACAGCCATCAGGACCTACATGAAGTATCTGCCAGTGATAGTGAGGCCACCTGTTTGAACTGAACAGGAAAACAACAAGGCAAAGGCAAAGTCACATACATTGACCAACTTAAGGTTAAGATGGCTTGATTTATTTGACCACATTGTAATAAACCCCTACCTTGACAGGCCTTGAATATTTTGGATATCACAAAACCTCATCCAATAACAATATTGCTTACAATCACAAGCTCTTGGTGGAACGTGACCTCACCACAAGATGATCTACTGGATAGTCACGGCACTATGTCTAGATGTACAAGAACTGTCATAGGACTTATAGATCACCTTTCTTCCCACTTACCATCCCAGAGTGGGATCATCTACAGTGGCAGATCTAGGGAAGGGGCCTGCCCATTATTTTGGGTAAAAAGAAAACAATCACAGAATAAAGAAAGCTGGCAGGGCAAGGAAAAAAAAATCAGGCTCCCCCCTTAGCTCATGGTCTTGATCCCCCACTGATCTACCCCACAATATTCAGAATGCTTTGCTTATTACTTCACTTTTAGCCATAACCCCCTGCAGGCATTGGACTGGATATTCAGAATGCTACCCATACTTAAGGATGTTCGCGCCAAAATTTTCTAACATTGATTTTTTCCTGAAAATTTTACCATTGAAAGATGATGAGTTGCTGATGTCAGAAATATATAAAAATAGGGGGTCACCGACTTTGTTTTGGAGAGAACATGTCCGGAAAAACACCTGAATCTGAGTAAATCGGGCTTCGTTAGCAAAGAAGGCCACAGTGGCTGCAAGTCCCACATATTGCAATTAGAGCTTTGAAGGGAAATTTTCTCTGCCACATATGGTTTAAATGGACCTATTAAGCAAATTTAGTGAACTGGTGAGGTTCCTCAAAGAACAAGTTCGCATTAAGCGACCATAGTTTCACGCACCTTGCAGCCGCAAGATTGATTTTTTGTTCATTTTTGCGAATGGACAATGTGGAGATAATTGTAAATAAAATCTGTTTCTGAAAAGAAAAGTAGGGGTCACTGAACATCCAAGATCGTTAAATTCAAGCAAAGCCATAGAAACAGCCATCTGCCCTACCATTGTTCATTTTAGTACTTAGCGCGCGCACTCGATGCATGACATGGCAGGTGACTTTGTGTGCGCAATAAGAATGCACTGAAACAATAATTTATTAATATAATATATGGGACCAAGACATTAATGGCCTAATTATATGTGAAGGTCACTTCTGTAATTGTGAATAAGAAACTGCTGACATCGTTCCTGTGCGCATATATCCCTTTGAGAGTTTCTGCCCCAGGGAGGGGGGATACTCCCTTATTTGGATGTGCCGCTAGACAGGGTATGTTTTTTTTGGCCTTAGTATCCTAAACAGGGTATACAATTTGACTTGCCTCTGACCTAAACAGTATAAACACCTGTCCTAAACAGTGTGTGGTATTACAAGCTGAGAGACTAACCCAGACTGCAAGCAGTCTCTTTCTTTCCTTAGCCTGCGATCTGGAGCCTGTGAGGAGTTCAAAGAGCATGCAATCGAGTGGTGGACAAGCGAAGTGTTTCTTTTCCTGATTTACATAATATCAACTGAGCAAAATGACTATTAACCGGACATTATAATGTCATCAATCAACATCATGCATCAGATAATTTTCTGGATGAGAATGCTATTGTTGTTGGACAGGTATCTTAATGTAAAATATTAATTTTTTTCACTTATCAGTATTATAACAAGCATGCATTGACAGAACAGATTGTACTGGTAGGTCTAGCTTCTTTTTCTCTGATAATGCAATGAAAGAAGATGTCACTGTGTCGCACAGACATGAGGGATCCCACTAGTATATAATTATATTGCTTAGGGATATTTTTCTCTATTATAGTTCTATTAGTGCTTTAACCAAAATAAAATTAACCTTAAACATAAATTCTACTTATTCATTATACAGTAATTGAAGAAATCATTCCTGCTTGATTTGCTATTAAAAAATCACCTTTCTATAGATGTAATGATGGCATTTTGCTACACTAACTGATTTAGAACTTAATGCTTCATGTCTAGAGCGTAGAGATGCAACAACTGTGTTTAGACGCATCGAGCATGATTCTCTGATTTGAATAACTTATTGACCAGTTTAAATTCCTGTAAAACCTGAGAGTGTGCATTTTGTCACTTGACTTAAACAGGGTCTTGAAAAGTAGGCTGTTGTCCTATATAGGGTAGGGTTTTTAGAGTATTTTTGTCCTAAACTGAGTCAGGATTTCAAACCTATTGGTGGCACCCCTATACCCAAACATGGGTCAAGTACCCCCCCCCCCCCCCAACCGGGTTTCTGCACAATAGAGATTTAGATTTAACAAGCTTGTCCAGTAATAGGCCACTTGCACTAAGAGGCCACGTGACCAATGCTTCCCTTAAACAGTGAGTTGTAATCTTGCTGTTGCCAAAAATTGAAAGAACACATAAAAATTATCTTACACCCAAAATTTGAGAGGAAACGCATTTAAGAGAGATCTTTTATGGTACTTTGATTTTTCAACAAAGTAGCATGATTTGTATTGGCCGCCATGTTGGAGGGCATACTCTTGCCCTCCAACATGGCGGCCAAAACTACTTTTTGCTTATATCTTGTTAGATGTTTGATAGTTACGTTCAGATGTGCTATAGCATTACCACATCATCTTTTCAACATTTTTCTTGAAGTTTAAGTGCAAAATTTGTGTCAGAAAGCAGTAATTTATAATTTTAAAAAATCAAGTTTTGGTCACTTGACCAGCTACGACTTTCTCATTTTAAGCAAATGGTGCGGGTTTGAAAAACCAAATCACTATTATTTTGTTTAAGAGATGGCCCACTAATAGTGTTTCGACGGCAAAATCACGTAACTTTCATTTTCATAAAGACGATGTCACATGACCTCTTAGTGCAAGTGGCCTATTCTATGGAGATGTACAATACTTTACAATAACTGTGTACACCCCTAAAGGATGTGACGATTACCTCACTGATTCGCTCTGACATCCAATAATTATTCCATCGGGTTTTCTCTTGTTCAGTTTCACCCAAATTTCCACACTCTGTTTAGTTGGGGCGCGATTATCAAATCGAACCCCGTTGAAGCTTATCATAACATTTCTAGCTGCCCTTGGATTTGCCACAAACTCCGCACATAATCTTTCTCCTGCAATGCTAGAATATCCATTAAAATTTCTGTTCTGAAATGAAAGAGCATGACTTGCTTTGAGATACAACTTCTTCCAGAATCCTTGCTCCACATCAAAGTTTTCACTCTCGTCCTTCGAGGCAATGACGTGATGAAAAGCAGAACTTTGAGGGAGGTGCAAAAGATGATTGCTGTCACCCTTAAAACGTCTTCTCCAAATAACATTTTGGTTTGTTAGATCGTACAGTCTTCTACACGTGCATCCTAAATTGAGAATATCTTGGGTAGCCGCGAGGTATCCGATCGTATGAAGCCAGATTTCTTCGGGAAGGTTGCAAAATTCTTTTTCATCACTCTCCGCCATGTTGTGTTTATCTTGCCTCGATTTGATGCTTCTACAAACCGGAAATGAAAGAGAAAGAGTGATTCAAAGGAATGAAAATAAATAAGGAAAATATCCGGGGGGGGGGGGGGTACTCGATATATCTCTCGGTGGGGAGGTGCGGCCCGGCCCCTCATACCCTGACCCTGTTAATTTACAAGAGCTTGTAAAAATTTTGCTGTTTATCGTCCAAGAAAAGATATCCCATTTAAGACAAAAATTGATAAATCGATACCCTGATTAAGACAAAAAATGATAAATTCGATACCCTGTTTACGACAAAAATCTCGAAAAACATACCCTGGCTGGCCGCACGTCCCCATTAAGCCCTTTTAAGGGAGTACCCCCCCCCCCCCGGGGAAAATATAGCAGCATTCTTTCAAAGTTTTCGGGATCTGTTACGGAAACAATAAAGAAAACAAAACCTTCACCAGTTTTAGCAAGAACTTGTAGGTTTACAAGTGGCTTTGAAACCGATTCAAGTTTTATCATGGCTTGTCTGTCTTAGTACGGTTTTATGACTCACTTCTCATGATCATTTCATAAGGATATAGGACAGTGGTCACACCTTCATGGAAATACTTCTTAACAATATTTTTTTTCTGACTTTCTGATGTGGACCTCAAAGGTTGTAAATGTTTGATATTTATAAGTAAACATAACCCGTCGTCTCCTCGGTATAGTGTAAAGAGTCCTCGCTGACATAATGTCTATATAAAATTAGGGACACCCAACGGAATAGTTCGGTTAAATGGACTTTTTTCGATTTTTTTTTCGGAAAACCTCAAGTTTCGGAATTGATATTGCTCACTTTTTTATCAGTATTCCATAATTTTTGGACCTCTTGTTTTGTTCAGTAAAATTTTCGTCTGTCGAAATTATTCAAAAAGCTGCTAAAAATTTCGGTGATAATCAGCCAGGTCATCAGGAACCGTACATGAACGGACCACCCCTGTCTGTGTTTTAGTCTGCATAACAGAGCGTATAATGATTATTTTCATACAGTCGTTATACCTCCTACGTTTTCGGATCGATAGGTTTTAGGCTTATAATAATAGTTCCACTTAAAAAATCGAACAGATAATTATGGTAGTTTAGAAAGATTCGGTCCCCGTTGGGTAATATCAGGTCAGGGGTAAAGCCAATTGTTTTGCCTCTTTTCAACATCAGAACACAACATCATTTTAAAAGATTCAATAAGCGAACACCTTGAAAAGGGAATGTTGTAGAATTGTTTGGGAAGTATGGAGACAATTACTGCGATCATCAAAATCTAATCAAACTGACTTGTTTTCGCGCCCAAAAGGCCGTCAAAACATGCACTTGACTTCCGGTATGTAGTCGCGGTTGATTGACATGTCTCGCCAAAGCCAGTCACAAATTTTGCAAATGGCGGCTACATGAGACATAACCGTCTGTGACCTTGTAGGTCAGTTCATGTTTAGTGAAGCCCTTAATTACTTTAGTACTTGCGTTCTTCAAACACCCAGTTATAATGTAAGCTCTGCACGTAAGAAAGTTCAGAAAGTTTGAAACTGAATGCTGCAAATTTGTGACAGAATATCAGAGTCTTCGATTTGCGTCAAGGTTTGAGATGGTTATCTTGCAGATTCTAACAACTGACAGGAGAGCAAATTATAGCGGTAACACCGAATGAGATGCCACCAGGATGTGATATGAAGTTAATGATCTGAGGCGATCTGCTCTTTGGCTATATATTATTGCTGGCTCATTATTGTGACTTGAAATCTGTCAAGTTTGGAAGTCGTTCGATCCACGCTTGTGTCTGAAGTTGTCCCTTAAAGTTGAATTTACAGAATATTGGAGAACTTTGCTTATATTAAACCGTTTTGTACAGCGATCTGCTTGTATTACAGATTTATCACAGGTGAATCAAGGAGCAGAAGTTTCTTGCTTCACTGGAAGGATCTTCGCACCAGAGTTATTCTGAAGTTGCTCCTTCATTCTTACTCATCATGAATTCAAACCCAAACATCCAAGTTCAAGCTGTAAATCCAACCCGGCACGAAAAAAAATCTTCAAGTGATCTCCCTTTAGATTTCGCAGAAACAGGAGATCTGGATGCCAGAGATGAGCTAAGGGAGCGAGAGCTCGAGGAGGCTCGAGCCAGGGCGAGCCAAATGGAGAAGACTATGCGTTGGTGGTCAGACTGCACAGCAAACTGGCGTGAAAAATGGGGTAAAGTTCGTGCAGAGAGGAACAAAGCCAGGGAAGAGAACAGGCAGCTAAAACTCAAGCTTGAAGCTGCGGTGAAAGAAATTTCAAATTTAAAGCGTGAAAGGATTGCAGTGCAAGAAATTCAAGTTAAACTGGAAAAGGAAAATGAAAAACTCGAGAGGGAATTGAAGAAAGACAAGCGTTCGATTCCGTCCGCTCGCGTGGAACCTTCACTGAAAGGGGACTCGTCCGATTTCGTAGACGGTGGGCGTATTAATTCCAGCGTTTATGAAACGACAGTGCCGAAATTAGGAGCTGAGAAACAGTTTATTGAACAAATACTTCAAAAGAACGAGTATTACGAGGGTCAAGGTGACGATGCAAATTCGTTTGAAAGAAGTCATTCGGTTCCCGCTGACGAACGGAAAAGAAGCCGCCCCAATGCCAGAAAACAGAAATCCCTTGATCATGGCGAAAAACAGGCTGATGTGGAGAGCTCGCAGCAATTTGTTCTAATGCGAATGAAGCTAGAGCAAACAGAGAAACTGCTTTCTGAGGAAAGAAGGTGAGTCATAGATGTTCCTATTTTTATTATTATGACAACAGGAAATTAACAATTTACACATTCCTTTGCAAGGTGTAATCTGCATAAGCTTATTAGAATTCAGCTTAGAACCAAACTTCATTATTTATAAAAGCAACAGACATTTATTATATATAACTAAAAGTACTTGGGTGTAAGTTCTGGAATACCCTTTGGTAAACAAAATTAGTTTTAATATATTGTTGATTTAGTAATGAAAAATGATTATTTTTCCAATTCCATTGTGCTTGTTGGGCCACGAATGCTCATCATTTATAGAATTTATTGTCGAAGAAGAAAGCATTCCAGTCTTTTGTAATTACTATTATTTTGTCTAGATGTAACAAAAGACTGGAGTTTTTACTGACAAGCAATTATTACATATAGTCACAACAACCATCTCATTGTGTCATATTCAGTTAGCTTCACTCTGGGAAATTGACTTAACATATACATTTTTTTGCCAAATAAAAAGCATACTTTTTCAAAGCAGCATAAGATGTGGCAATCTCATTCCCAGAGCCCATGTGCCTTTTGGTCAGCACCAAGACACACAGCTCTGGAATAAAAGCTCATTCCCAGATCCCATGCGTCTTTTGCTTTTAAATTTTGATACTACTGTTCTTTCAAAGCCAAATTTTGACTTTCCTAGTTTTTCCAGTGCGCATTGAATGCCTTTGTGGAATGCATCCACATCGATTTTATCTCTGGACGCCATATAAACCAAGGTACGCATGCGCCGTGAAACCGAAAATCCTAAAATCTTGGTCTCTGGCAATTGATTATTCCAGAGCTCTGTGTCTTGGTGATGACCAAAAGGCACGTGGGCTCTGGGAACGAGATTGAAGATGTGGTGTGGTGAAATTAAAAGAAAAGATCGAACATGAAAGCCTAGGTACATATGTGTACAAAGTTATCGTTTGTATGATCCTTCTGAGCGGAGTGTTGGTGGGGGGGAGGGAGAGAAGGAGAGAGAGAGAGGGAGAGGTATCCCTTATATAGGCTATATAGCTGTGTGACTCCAAAGGGGATGATTTTTCAGAAAGTATTAAATTCCGACGTAGACTCTTTGACCCCCTTTAATTTATGAATTTATTATGTCAGTGGTCACCCCACATTAATATTCAACTTCATGTACTGAACAAGAGAAGTTGGCATAATTACATCAGTTATTTCTTCGGTTTGCTTGCGGTTGGCACGGTTAGGTTTTCTTGCAGTTAGTTTCACTCCATTTGAGGTCTGAAATGAGGTATCAAATTTTTTGCTCAGTTATGAAATAAGAAACTTCTCTTCCCAGTAGACATGGACAGCCACAAGTTTTTTTGCTGCCTTCAAAGTAATGTTTTGGATGCTGCAAGTTTGTTTCAATCCAATCACGTGGTACATTGAAATGCACCACGTGAGAACATTTTTCCTATGTTGCATCAATGATGAATTTTCGTCTTATGTGATGTTCATTCACAACATGTTTACATGTATCTGCAAGTGGAAAGTTTACCAGGCTTTTTGTCTGCCATAGAACTGTCAGAATGGCTGCTGTTTATCAGCTGAAGGTAAAATGTGATCAGGAAAAATTCAGAGCATTTTTTTTAGATGCATTTGACATAATAAAAAGTGTGGTAATGATAATGATAATGATAAAATCACTTATACTGTAGACTGTTGTGTCCACTAATTGCTCAAAGTGCTGTACAACAATGGTTAAACTATAAAATACAAAACTGATAAGCTAATTATAATTTTTTTAAAGCTATTATAATGAAATTAACTAAACTACTCATAACTACAGTAGACTTTTTATGGTCAACATTCAAATTTCTCAGAGAAGTTCCCGGTGATGTTGTCTGGCCTTTGTTGTCATACTGAGGGTTGGGGTGGGAAATGCTCGGAGATATTAGCTAGGATAAAGCTACTCTAAAATCTGAGGGTAAATAAAGTATTCACCTAGGAAATAGATTGCAAATTTTGAATGGAAGGCTAACAGGTGATCTCGATGGAAAATACACTTGCTATCAAACTAATGGCGCAAGCACAGTCGATTATGCACTAGCAAGTGAAGAGCTTATAAAGACGATATTAGGATTTCAAGTTCAAGCCTTGACAACCTACTCAGATCATTGTCCTATCAGTCTAAAATTAACTCTCTCCCGCTCTCACATGGTAAAAGACAACCACTGTGCAAAGCGGCACCTACGCAAAAGAACTTCGAAAAGTTTCTTTGGAAGACAGATTCAAAAGACAAATTTCTCGGTGCATTATCCAATCCTAATGTTCAAAGATTATTTGATTCCTTCAACTCAGAACACGACGCATCGGCAGACGATGAAATCTTGCAATTCAACCAAATTATCAATTCAATTCAAGTTTAGTTACCTATCACCTTATGATTAATGACACCCAAAATGGCAGTTGTTTGTTAGGTTTTGAAATGTGGGTTTGCATGTCACTTAAAGGCACAGTGCAAGAATTAAGCTACAATTTGTGATTATTTTGGTAAATACAACATGCTTGCCACAAGTTGAATAGCCCCAGCCAGCTGTCACTTGCTACTAATTTAGTATTTCTTTGTTCTTCTAACAGTACCAAACAAAATCTCCTGGAAGAATTAGATGGCATTCAGTCAGACCTCACTGCTTTGAAACTGAAAAATGAAGAGCTTAAAGTTAATCAACAAGAATGTTCTCAGGAGGTTTGTTCAATATTGTTTTATTTGCTGGATAACAGGGGTCATAAATTTTTATAGGAAAAAAGGTCCCCGATGTCTTGAGTATGACCAGAGCCTGAATACAGAAGACAGAGTCTTGTATGTACAGCATGCAAAGTACAACTCTGCCTTACGGTTGCCTTGTTAATATGGTCATATTGTTATTGCACTGTGGTACTGTTATCACCTAACATTTCTTGTCTCACAATGTTTTTGTTCTTCTGCTCCCATGGTTTTAGTCTGCAGTACATGTAATACTTAAAGTTGGTTGACTAACCATGGAACCCAGAAGAATCAAAGGGTGCTGCTTCTAGAGCTGGTTGTAGCAATTGTGTTGTTTCCTTGGACAATTAAGTTCTTTACATTGGAGCTTAAATGAGGACCAAGAAAAACTTTTAAGGCCAACCATACAAAATAGGGGTAATCTGCTATGATATGAATTCCGACTCCATCTAGGGGAGCCCAGTCATCCACTACAGAAACTTTGCTATCATAGTGCAGGTCACAAGGTTAGGGTTAAGTCTCGAGATGAGCCAAGTGGCCCATTGGGCCAGCACTTGTCTTGGGTTTCTGCAGCGTGAAGTGACTAAAAGTATTTCTACTCCCCCTGTATGGGATGCTTGTCCATCGCAGGGTCACCCCAGGCTTTAATTTTCCCTGGTACCCATTTATATACCCAGGTAGAGGCACTGTGAGCGGTAAGTGTCTTGTACAAGAACACAATACTATGTCCCTGGCCAGGGTACAAACATGGACTGCAGGTCACAAACTTACCTGTAACCTTAATTACTTAATTTGCAGCTTGCTAGACTTAGGAGCAGACATGAAAAAGAAGTTGGAGAGCTTAATGCTGACCTAGAGGATGCTTATAATTCAACAAACAGCTCTGCCAACGCTCGCAAAATCAATGAACTAAGAGGAGAGGTCAGTGGCAAAAACTGGCATAAAGATTTATGTTGTCTTAAATTAAGAAAGAAAATAGGTTCTTTATCAAAGTTAAATACTTGCAACCAAGCAGGAACAGGAATGGCCATCAATTTTTGCATAAACTTTGTACCATGTAGAAGATACCTGGGTAGCAATGGAAACATTTCTTAAAATTTTCAGGTCTACATTGTCTTTCTAATAAAGTATACATGTATATTAATTTATTTTATGATGTGTCACTTAACCATTGTTATGGGATTTTGGACATTTTTAAGTTAAAATGTTATAAACAACCCCCAAAATGTAGAAAATGTACAATTTAAATAAAGCTTAAAATGATCCTTGATCCTTCCATCAGTCTTAATGTTGAGTACCTCTTGAGATATGTGGGTAATAGTGACTTTTACATTTAGTGAATCATGTTGAGTTCTCTAGTGGCTGAATTTAAGATCCATCAAATAAATACAGTTATGTCTTTAGCATTGATTGCACTCATCTTCCTGCATCGTTCGATTTTTGAAGATTGAAAGGTTGCAAGCTGAGAACACACAGGAATGGAGTAAACGTGATAAGCTGGAAAGTGATAAGTTGGCCTTAGAAAGAGAGAACAAGAAGTTGAGATTGCAGATTGAGGTATTGTTGAAAGTTGCTCAAAAGGTGCTAAAAATAAATAAACAAACAAACAAACAATATGTAAAAGTTGTATGCAATTTTTTCTTCTATCCAAACTCTATTACATAATTATGCTTAGCTTTTCAACAATGCAAACTAAAATTTTTATAAAGTTCTTAGGTGCAGATAAGGAATGTTGTCAATGAAAGACATTGATTTCGCTTTGCATGTTTAAGTCACTGTGTATTTCACAAGAAAAACACCGTTTCAAGGGTTACAGTACAGGCATGAAAATGAGAAGTATAGTTTGGTATTCGACATTTGTTCCACTCAGTCAACATGTATGAAATTGAAAAAAAAAAAATTGAGATATCTTAGGGGCTAGACTGGTGACCAAGTATGAAAAGTTAGTTGCTAGTGAAAAAGGCCAGTTGCATTGGGGAGCCAGCGGTTGCAACGTCGAACTTGTGACGTAAGCTATTACGTAAGCCATTGTTACCCATAGGTGACATGCCATGTGCTTGGAGCCATGTTGCTCAATTAAATTTTTTGTTGTTGAGTTCAGTTCTGCCTCGTACTTGCTTATCAAGCTAACATTAAAGAGTTCTGCACTGTCACCAAGAAAATTGACTCATTGTTCCTGGACCGCCTCGATTAGCTTTTGCTACCTGCGGTGCCAGGTCTGTCTACTGCAATATGTGTAAAATGTAATAATAAAGTTGTCTGGTCTTGTCTTGTCTTGTCTTGTCTTGCAAGTTAGGTTAAGCTGATCTTACTACTGCATAGCCTTTATTATCAACAGGATCTGTGTTAAGAGTAAACAAAATACCCCTCCAAAAAAGTGTGAGACCCAGATACAGAGTGCAATATTGTATGCAATGGCTAAATTGCATCCTTTATCTACTCCTGAAATTTTTGTATGCTATACTGTTTGCAATATTGCAGCAGTAGAATTTTATCCTAATTCTGCAGCATTGTTCACAACAAATTTCTTCATGTATCCAGCATCTGCAAAATTTCGTGCAATAGTATAACACAAATTTCAGTGTTCAGCCAATCAAATGTCACATTCAAATTAAACTTTTGACCCAGATATCACCCATTGTATGTTTCATTGGATATTGCACATACTGTTACATGGAACGTTGCAACTGTGTAGCCATGTCAAACTGTAAAAAAATGCTGTAGGCAATATGGTGAGCAATGTTGCATCATGTATCTGTTCGTATACTCCAGTTACAAATTAAAATGTGTGCTGCTCATAGCCAGGTAACATGATTTCAAACTCTAATGCTGCATGCTAACAAGGTCAGGGATACTGCATGGAACAACAAACTAACATGCCTTTATGCCCTTTGTACAAACCCATGCCCGTGTTGTAATAAGCTGTTTTTTTGTTTTTTCGTAGGATCTGTCATGTCAGTTGAGTGACTCAAGCAAATCATCTAAGGGTCTATTAAGTTCTGATGTGAAACAATTACAGACACAACTTGATGAGAAGAACAGGGTAAGTCACAGATTATCAGTCATGCCGTGATCAGTACACAGATCTATGATAGAAATCTATGATAGAGTTTAACAGAGAATGCTTTTTGAAGTGTTTCCACTCAGTAAAGTTTCTTTTGAATCAGATGCTGATAGTAGTATACAACTTTGTAGAGGAACCCCTGGACTATTGCAAAGCTTATTGAATCCTGTGATGTTTTAGCCAGGACTTTTAAGTGAATGTCTAGTACCTTGTCTCCCTGAAAAAACATTGTGATTATCATATTATTAATAAATAACTTGTCTCATAAATCCCAAGTAGATAAAAGGCAAAGACAACCTGATTACCAAACTGGCCTTCAGGCAATATGTAACTATCCCAAAAGCTAATTTGGTTTTATCAACTGGGTTGATAATGTGAATTGGCCACTGTAAAAAGATTCGGAAGCTGGATCTTTGAACGTTAGCCCTTTGTCGGAGCAAATCCGACGAAGGGCTAATGCTCATGCTAATGCGCTATGTCACAAAATAAACAAATGATAGGGCAGTTGGCCATTGCCAGAGCTTTGCCTGGATTTAACAATCTTGGACGTTCGGTGACCCCAATTTTTTCTTTCGATGGATCATTTTCTCTACTGATTTTCCACGTTTAGGGAAAAAAATGATGAAAATCTATCGACTAGAAGTTTGAATTTTTGGCAAAATGCACCATTGAATTCCGTTCTTAGAAGATCTTCGTGCATCTGTGCGGCAGTTTCAAATGCATCTTAAAAGGGTTAAATTTTGTGAAAACATTAGTAACATTTGGAAATATTTATGCAACAGACCCACTTCTACGAAATATGACGTTTTATCTCTGAAAGGAAGACTGTGACCCCCAATTTTTTTTGCATTTCTGGCACAAGTAACTCATTATCTGCCTGCAGTAAAAATTTAAAAAATTCTATCAACCGGAAGATTTTCGCGCGAACGTCCTTAAGTTACCTGGTGCTGGTTTTCCAAAGGCTGGATGATGCTATCCACCTAACGGAGTCACTAATGGCAGTGGATAGTGTAGTTTGTTTTGTCAAGACTTATTCACTGTATATTATGTGGTGGATAGCATTATCTACATGAACCCTGCTTTATACCACATTGCATTTATCTTTCACAGGAGCAGCAAGAACTGAAGTATGCTTATAATAAAGTCAGAAAGCAGCTTCAGGAGAAGGTATTTTACACAAAATCTAGAAATTGTTTTCACTCTTAACGGTTGGAGGCTAGGAATTAGGTGACAGTTTGGTTTTATCAAGTGAGTTGATAATGTGAATTGGCCACCATAAAGAGATTCTCTTTACAGTGGCCAATTCACATTATCGACTCAGTTGATAAAACCAAATTATCTTGTAATACTCCCACCGACCCAGCACCACAGTTTCTTTAGAAACTTACCCCCTTTACCACCACTGATCAAACCTCAAGCCCTTTAACCTAACCCTAATGAGAGTGAAATTTCACATCCAGTTACTTGTGTTGGCCTGAGTGCAGAAAATTTAAAGAATTCAAGAACTTGAAAATTTGGTTACATTTTAGATGTTTTGCTTTGTGTTTCACAAAATACAATGTAAAAAAGTACATGCCAGAACAAGCGAAGAGAAAAACAGAAAAAACAAGGGCAAAAGAAAATGAAAAACCATCTGTATGGCTTAATTTTGTATGCTTCATGTGATCTTATCAGATCGAGCCACTGATGTTACTACTGGCGGGGTGAACTGCACACTTGCTTATGGGGTAACTGCCGCAAGCACTTCTGGTTTCTTTAAATGCTAAATGAAGTGTGTTTTTTAAATTAAATACACTTTTTTAATGAGTTACAATGTAAGTCAACATTTGAATTATACCTCTGCATTCCTTTTGTAAAATCATACTTTTTTGAAGAAAATTATGAAATTTTTACCCTCAGCACTTAATTTGCCAGCAACCATTTATATACCTGGGTGGAGGGAGGCATTTGTGAGAGTGAAGTATGTCACCCAAGAACACGCGTCAATGAACCCCGAACCCCAGGGGGGGGGGGGGGGTACTTAAAAAATTTTAATATGGGGAGGCTCCGCCCCAAGATCCAACCCCTTACCCTTTTATATACCATTTTGGCAGAAAAGGTACCCCTTTTATATACCTTTTATTGAAGAAAGGTACCCCTTTCACGTACCTCATTTAGGAAGTCTTGTTCTCGTTTTCATGTAGTCCTTAATAAATAAACTGATACAGCCATAAGGGGCGTCTATTTGAAATATTGTAATTAAAGGCCCTCTTAATACCTAAATCACTGATTTCCCTACCCTTTTATACACCTCAGCTTGTGAAATCCCTACCCTGTTATATACCTGAAACCTGAAAAAGGTCCCCCTTTCGGGTGGAGCCTCCCCGTACAGGCCACTATAGGGAGTAGCCCCCCCAGGCCCAGAAAACTCAAAGCACTTGAACCCAGACTACTTGTTAGAGAGACCAACACGCTAACCATTAAGGCCACTTGGGAGAAAAGTTCCAGAGGCTGAATTGTGTGAGTTGTTAGTTTTGCAAACTTTCAATCCATGGCCTATCTCATTCCAAAATGACTGACACTGCTTGTTGACATCATTTTGCATTTTCACAAGAAACTTCAGTTTTTTTTCCCGTGTTTTTTAATGTCGGCCCCCATATTTTACACTCCGAGAGTCTGCCTTGAAATGATTCATATTTTTTTTTCAAGGCTGAGGAACTTAGTCACTCCAGAAAACGGGTTGAGCAACATGAAAATGAAGTTAGAAAACTTAGAATGAGAGTGGAGGAGTTAAAAGTAGACTTATCAAAAGCTGAAGATGAGGTATGTCTAACATGACCAAGCAGCAAATCTTATTTGACAATTTGAAAGGAGTGATGTCTACTAATGATTGAAAGTAATTGTAGCGTTCACAACTGAGGGATTTGTACAAATGTAACAACTACATTGTGACCATTTTGAAGAAGTCATACTGCACTCTTTTAGTAGCCTTCAAAAACAGCCGTCCTTCTTTGCTCCCAGCCGAGTGGCGTTTCACGCGAAGGATGTCTGCGACGTAGGCGTGAACTTTGTAATGTGGCATAAACCTGCAAAATATGCGTAAATTACCATTTGCTGTTATAGCTAATAGAAACTAGGGTATCTTAAAGATAGTAATGCTGCGGCACATTCTGTTGATAATGACAAATTTTATGTAGTCATTAATCTATCTGCGTGTTTCAAGTCTTACATTATAACCTTTATCCTTCAATCCACCCACAAAATGGCAAACCTTACCCAGAATGAAATATGTGCTGTGCTCCGTTCGAAAAAGGCAATACAAACAACATGATGGAGAAAAAAATGGCTATGTGAAATTTTGCACATAGCCGGTTTATTAAACTCTGAAAATCCAATACATATGCAACTGCAAAAACTCATTAAACATGTATTGCTGGTGAAGGTGAGGGCAATAAACCGCCTGGAAAATACAAACCACAGAACAAGGAAGAGGCAGGAATGGGGAGGAGGAGGGCTGAAGAAACATTTTTGTGTGTCGAGATCAAGAACGCGACATCCATTATACGATGATTGATAAATATGACATTACCTAAAGACGCCATCTTGAATTCAAAATTCAAATTAGTACCCTCGATTCCATGTTTCTAGCCTCTTTCCACATTACTGTATTCTTAAACTATGTAAGGCTAAATTGTGGCATAAAATTTTATTTGTAGACAAATAATGCATTTATGCTTCAATCCACCCACAAAATGGCAAACCTTACCCAGAATGAAATATGTGCTGTGCTCCGTTCGAAAAAGGCAATACAAACAACATGATGGAGAAAAAATGGCTATGTGAAATTTTGCACATAGCCGGTTTATTAAGCTCTGAAAATCCAATACATATACAACTGCAAAAACTCATTAAACATGTTTTGCCGGCGAAGGTGAGGGCAATAAACCGCCAAAGACCTTGCAAAGCAAGGGCACGCCCCACCCAAGCACGAATTTCATTCTGGGTAAAGGTATGACGGAATATTGATTATTACAAAATTGCAACCTGCATAATCTGTTCAGATTAAATAAAAAATGCGGTTCCAATGCTGTGCCGCCCCTGCAAGCAACAACATCACAACCTCTAACACATTCCATTACGAAACAGATTCGAGAGAGGTTATTCTGATATACTTTTTGAAAGCATCAGATTTCCATCTACCCAAATGCCTAATCTTGTCGTCGGAGACCCCTTGCTCAGCTGCATAAGTAGCAGCACCAATCCTAAAGCTGTGTCCTTTATATCTACTGGGATCCAAGTTGCATAGTCGAATAACCGAGCCAAGCATTTTACTAAACTCGCCTCTTAAAACTGGGGACCCATTGTGATTAATAAAAAGTGGGCCATGTGCTATACATCATGATGCATCGATGGCGAGTTGTGACAAGGGATCAAGACAATAAGGCACATACACATACGATACACATCTACCTCCCCTTTACCGGAAAATTGAAAAGATGAAGATCGAGAGATGTGTAAATTGTAGGGGCAGAAATCCCACTTATAAATTCTGT
This sequence comes from Platygyra sinensis, assembly GCA_019787425.1. Taxonomy (NCBI): domain Eukaryota; kingdom Metazoa; phylum Cnidaria; class Anthozoa; order Scleractinia; family Merulinidae; genus Platygyra; species Platygyra sinensis. The sequence goes on from JAHPZR010004897.1 coordinate 49,908, forward strand.
ACTGGTACGCTTTAAATGTCTCTAGAGTGTCGACAGTGTAGATCGAAAACGCATCCATCACCAGAAGTGTGAAAATGTTAAAACTCAAGTTAAAATTCATGTTTGGATGAAAAGGAATAGATCGTGTGTCCTACAGTCTCCAGTTGTTTTAATTATCCTACATTCTACAAGTTTTTAATAGTTACAACGATTTCTCTTCGCCTGATTTAAGAATTCGACCACGGAGGCGAGACTGCTAAGAAGTGACATACTAAATTTAAAATAAGATGTCACAATTAATTGTAAAGATTTACAAACCTTCACGAACTGCATTTTAAAAAAGGAAAAGCGAGAGTTGTGAAAGTCAGTCACGATCTCCTTCACATCGGTTTACAGGTAAATCAGAGCAAAATTTCTCACTGGAATCCACGCCAAAAGACGGTATGACATCTTCGTGTTGTTCCTGGTGCAGTGCACTCTGGTAAAAAGTGGCGCAGTGCATTCTGGTTAAATGCAGTGCATTCTGGTAAAAAGTGCGATGCATTCTGGTAAAAAGTGATGATTTCGAGAATTCGTACTCCCTTTTATATATTCTTTTTTAATCCTGATTATGTTGCTGCTTGCTTGCTCCGCAGCAACTAGACATTTTTGATCCATCACTACACACCACGAGAACTTTGTGCTAAGCTGCAAATGATTTTACAAAAGCCATCAATTTTACTGACACCTTTCGGTAAATCAATGATTTATTCAGTATTAACAACGTGGATGTTGGAAATTACATCAGCGCAATTTACCTGTCGGAATTGCAACTTAATTAAGGACACTTCCATATCATCTACTGAAGTGTGTTATCTCGACACAGAACATCGACATAAACACACCTTTCCGTATCAGCATCTACGATAAGAGAGATGACTTTACATTCTGGATAGTCAACTTTCCTCATATGGACAGCAACATTCCAGCCAACCCAGCTTACAGTGTTTGCATATCTCAACTGGTGAGATATGCTAGAATTGGCACGTCCAAAGTTGACTTCATAAATAGACTCCACGGACTTTCATTATGTCTCAGACAACAAGGCTTTGAAACAAATCTACTTTAGAAATCATTCAATGAATTCTTCAATTGCCATGGTCTTATCATTGAGAAGTATGGTGCAGCCCTGCGGGAGATGAGATTAGCAATCCAAGCTTGAATTGCACCATCATATCCTTACACTACTTATTTCTTACTTAGATTTGTTTTGTATCACAGTATGTGTGTGCACGCAATTTTATTTTGTGTGCGTGCATTATTTATTAATTTAATTGTCATGTGTATTTAGTTCATTAAATAACATCTTAATTTTACTTTGCGATATTTTTCTCACTTACATGTGTTGTCCGTAACTGTGCTCACATTGTGGGTGGCTTCTCCTTAAATGTTCTGCAATTGGTATAGGATTTAATGGAGCCAAAACCAATTGTGGAATTGCACACATTTTAGGCATCCTACTGATGAACAGTTACAACCTGTAGATACCTTTTTAGCAACTACTATAATTTGCAGTCTATTGACTTTGAATTCTGACATATGTATGAGTTGCGTTAGGAACTTTGGACGTACAGAATATTTTAGAAATTCCAGCAACTGATGAGATCCACACGGAGGATCAAAACCATAGTCTTGCCTGAACTAAGCCGAACAATGGCACAGTCAACAGACTTGCTCATAAACAGCAACATTTGAATCATGTGGTGCCAGAATGACCAAAGGAGGAATAAACCTATACATTAAGCTTGAGAAACATAAGCTCAATCAGATAGCTGCAAGAAACATAAGAATTTCTTTATACAAGCGCATAGCTTTCTTGAAGTAAAGCTATGGTGTCTCTGAAGAAAAATGTATGAGGGCAAATACGATATCTGTGATAAGAATCTACCTACTATACTTGCAAACAGTTCTAATCACAGCCAGGTCTGGCATAGTCTCCTTTGCAGCCGTTATTAGGGTCGTCACGCAACGCTTCTCCCCCACTAACTGTTAGTGGGGGAGAAGCATTGCGTAATGACCCTAATAACGGCTGAGAAGGAGACTAGGTCTGGCATGACAATATAGAATGCAAGTAAGGAAATGAAGTGCCCTTCGTAAACATGAGTGGAGTGGCAAAAAGGTCAAGTAACCAAACAGAGAATGCCAAATGTACAAATGTCATGAACCGCAGAAGTCGCGTAAGCTAGTCAGCTCCATTTTACACAAACCACCATTACAAGACGCCAGATTTGTTTTGGTTAGAATTTTCAGTATCCAGTATATTTATGTGCATAATTGCCGATCAAACCAATTAGCGCTTATGACCAGATGTGGGATAGATTTGGGTCATCAGTATGGAATTTTTGGCAGTAATTCACAGATGTCCTCACGAACACCACTTGAGCTGGATTGAAGAAGAACGGCTGTTTTCACAGGCTACTCTTTTAGCCCTGTTTCCTTCACCATCTTTAAAGGGAAAACTAGTATTTCGAGGTCATATTCTAAGCCCTGCAAATGACTTGTGTACAAGTTGAAGTCCTGTTTTCTTTAAGATCAGTCTTGTGCAAAAAATAGTTATGATGAAAGATGCCTTAGGTCTTGACCATTGGTCCAAGTTCATTAACTGAATAATTTTTTTACAATTTTTTACCATTCTAGCTGGACTCACAAACAAGCAATTTACGAAAACTGCAGCGCAATCTGGACGAGCAAACAGAGCGTGCAGATAGCTACAAAGTTCAAATAGAGCACTTAAATTCAAGGTAGGTAGAAATGGGTCATAAGACATACAAATAAATTAAATGCCACACTCGAAGGCTTACTTAAAATAAGAAATTTCCTTTGGCAGACAAGATCACTAATCTCCTGGCATTTGCTGCTTATTGACAGGAGATTCTGTGGCAGGTATAATTGTTAGCATAACCAAATTCATCTTAAACCAGTCAGAGGCCTTGACTATTACTCTGATTCATTGTGATATCCAAGCCACTCACACAATATCCTAGGTCACTTTCAAGTAATAATGGGCACTTTTTGAATCTAGAAATACTTTGCAACCTATGGTGTACTTCTTTTAGAGGACTACAGGGTTAACCTCACGATTTCCCTTTTCAGGATGTTTTTATAGTTGTGTTGCAACTTCCTAAATAAATTGTTATGTTATGTTATGTTACTGTTCCCAGTGATTTGGGGTGAAGCTTTACAGGCTTTGAGCTTGCATAAAAGTGAAGATTGCCTGGGTCATGTTTCTTGTAGGTAGTGAGTAGTAGGTGAGGGATTTGACAAATACCGGCAAATTTTAGACACCGAAGTTCACCAGCTCAGCCTCGTCGCCATCGAATTTCGGTGACTAAAAATTTGCCGGTATCTGTCAAATCCCTCACCTACTCCTAGACGCGATTTTCTTTGAATAACACTGTCTGATTTAATTTGTATTTGAACATTTCTTTACCACTTGTATATTGAAAAACAGTGGAAGAAGAAATAGCCAGGGAAGAATTGCAACAAATTGCAGAAGCAATACAACATCATGAAGAACAAGGAGCGAAGGACTTTTCTAACTTGATTGGCGCCAATTTTAGCGACTCAAAAACGGGTCGCTGGGCTTTAACCAATCAGAGGTCCCCTAGATATCCCTTGGGGACCAAATGGAGAAACTATGCTCAGCGAAACGTGACTTGCGGTTAAATTCAATGTGGGGTTGATTGCAAAACCCATTAAATATTAAAGAAGCTTCAAAGGCCATGCGCACGGAATATCAAAACAGTGGAAGCATATCTGTCTGGAAGAAATGTGTTTGTTTCTGCGCCAACCAGAGCTGAGAAAAGTTCGACTTTTGAGCTAGCTAGAATCTTCCAAACGATGGTTTCGTTTTTGTCTGTGCAATTTTGGCACAAAATGTTTGTCAAAAGTGAACATTCTCCACTGGATGTCTCCTTTCCGGCGATCAATTCAAGATTCAAACAAGCTTTGGTCAATTTTCGTTTAAAATCTTTCTTCGTAATAACTTAAGTACAGAGTAAACAAATTTGCTCTTTCGATCAATGTAGGAGAAACACACACGTTCGATTATTTGGTCGATCGGAGTGGAACCGATTCTTTCCGCTATTCAATCAAGGACTTCCAAATGTTATCCAAGACACCAGTTGTAAGTCATGCCACTCATTTTTGGTGAGAAACGCAAATGAAAAGCCGTCAAGCGAGACAAGTCGACCTCTCGCAACTCGCAACTCGCAACTCTCGCTCGGCAGCTTCGCAGCCTAACTTATACTACCTTGAAATTCATGTCAAATTCACGAGGTCGACTTGTGGCAAGTCTACTTTTGCCATTAAACAGATTCTTATTTTTGTCAATCAAATCACAGTGAATTAAGTATGTCATTGGCGCTGTGAACTGTTTTATGATTGTTTTCAGCACCAACTTTCGCCCAATTCCAAACAGTTTAGCCAAATCATGATCAAGGTTGATTTGTTTTGCACCAAAATTATTGATTACCAACTGGCCAATCGGGGTATTTGGTTCTGCTTCTAAACCATAATATTTACATTGAGCGAACAGATGTGGTATTTCTTTTGCTAAAAGCTTTAAGTTATAATGCCCTGCGGGCAATTTAGCAATAGGTACAGAGACATCATTTTTTTGCCTCCCAAGCTCGCTGAGTTTTTATTTTTCAGCGTATTACAAGAGTTGTAAAGAGAACAAGAGAGAAGCTGCATGAAATGCACTTTGGGGATGGACTCATCAAAGCGGAAGACTTGACCGTTAGTTTCCGCGACAAGAGTAAGCACAACCATTTTGAATATAATATATATATTTAAAATGGATGCGATCGCAAAGCTTCAGAAATACATGCCAATGCCAGAGGTGAAAAAGAAATCAAGTGTGGCCAAAGACAAGGCTTGTCCAAGTTCGTTTCACAGGTTTGCATCAATGAAAAAATAACTTCAGCGCGGAAGTAGTTTTCAAAGCGGGCCTGAAGTATCTGCAGAGTGTTTTTGGGTCTGACAGAAAATATTGGAGCCAGCAAATGAAAACTGCGCTTGGTTTGATGTGGGTGTCAGGCTTTCCCTATCAATTGTCACTGAGAAAGACCAAAAAGCCTCTGCCAGTTGCAGCAGTAGATATTGCAGAAGCAGTGCCGAGCTTTTGCAAAATCTTCAACGACAATATCAGAATCTATGTGATTATCGTCTTTTAGAAGAAAACTGAAAACTCTTATTTTCACCGGCTGTCAATGCAAAAGCTGTCTATAATCTTTCGACTCCTATGCGTATACGTAGCTTCTGTTTAAATATACATTTGTAAATAGTTTTGCGTGATGATTAGTAATTTAGATTTAAGAATTTTAGACTTTGTTAAATGTACTTTTAGTCAGTCACTTTTATCATGAGCCTCCGGCTCGGGAGATTGGGCAACCACTCCCCGTGTACCTGACGGTAAATAAATTATACTTATACTATACTTATACTTATGTCAGACGAATTTTTCGTCACAAAATTCAGGGAGATTTTCCAGCAAACCAGGCTCATGCACACGGCATCAGCTGAAGCGAAAATCTGGCTAGGCGGGCCAAACATGAAATACTGGCCCCAACAACTAAATTTCGCAGTGTTTTGCGTGATGCAGGGCTGTGGCATTTCTTGCAAAATCTTTGACAGCGGCTTTTCTCTAACACCACAAATAAGGGTATTTTTCCAATTCCATGTGTATTTTACAGTAAGGCTAATTTTGTACCAGATGGGGGGAATCCAGAGCATGAGCGCTCTGCTGGGAGACCCAACTTTCAATCCATTGGACAACCATTAACATGAGGCCTTGTACAAAAGGATATGCGCCGAGTTCGGAAAAGATCCATCGAGATTTTCACTTCACACGTCGCTAGATTTCAGTGATGAAGGCAGGGAAGCGATCAAAGGAAACCATATTTCTTACATCTGTCAGAGTGACACCATTTTTTTTGAAAATCTCTTTGATTCTTTCATGGAGAGGCATCGCGGCTTCACTTTCTTCAAGTTGAGTTTCCAAATGGGCAAGCTCTTCATCAATTGCTGCCAATCGAGCATTTGCAGCTTCTTCGTCAGAGGGCGAGGGCTCAGCTTCTAAGATATCTTGGACTTGAGCTCTTTCATGGCGGAGCTCGCTTACTCTCTCTTCTTGAGCATTAAGCTTCAGCCTCTCTTTCATTTCACTTATTTTTCTTTCTTTTGCCGCTATACTTACACTGAGTTTGCCAACATTTGTTTGCTTTTTTTCTTTGATTTTTATTTGTTTTTCAAGCTCAGCCAATTCTTTTTCTTTGTTTTTAAGATTAGGTTGATAATTCTTTTTCAGAATCTCCTGCCTATGAATTTCTGCTTCATTTTCAAGTTGGGTGCCGTGTTCTTCATGAAGGGCATCAATCCACGCTTGAGTTCTCTCTCTTGCCTGTCTCAGATGTTCTGCCTCTTGTTCTTTTTTTGTCTTTTCCACCTTGGGAGCTTTTAACTCTTTCTTGTTTTTTAGCATCTCCCAATCTTTGGCATTCGCCTTCGAGGGTATTGAGGTCTTCGGCAATTATTTCTTCAGCCAGAGGACTAAAAAACTTTTCCTAAAGCCTGACTTATCATCTTTTAAGACCTTGTACTCCCCCCTTGTGATCCTTCAGCAACAATTTTGCCCGCAAATTTTCCGGTGCCTCTTCTAATTTTAAAGCTTCCAAATTTCGTCTTGGGGAAACTTGTTTTTTACTTATCAACAGTTTTTCGCATTTTTCGAGCAATAGCGCTTTTTTTAAAGAGATTGTTGATTGAGCCTAACAAAGGAGTTTCTCCATAAGATGTATCCGGCAGCCCGGTCTGCTCGTGCTGCATCGTTTGCATCTCCACCTGCTCGCTGCCGTGGTATGGCTTGGATGCCACGCCCGGCTCGAAAGGTCGGGTCGTGTCAACCTCTTCTTTCTCATCATCATGGTCGATATCATGATCACGGGTAGGATCTTCGTAACCAATTTCGCCGCTGCCTGTCGCCCTTCTATAATTGCCATTTTTTGATCATTTTCGTGCACCATGGCAGAGTGATAAGACTCTGGCTGCTCGGTGGTGGCGTATGAAAATTGCTTATCGGCATGGTGTAATATTGTTGCTCGGCGGTGGTATAAGAAGGTGCGCTGTAAGAAGACTCATGCCGGCGCATGGCAGGCATATGCCATTGCACGGTATAAGAAGGCTCCTGCTGTTGCTCTGCGACAGAATAAGCAGGCCCCTCATGCTGTTGCACAACATAAGAAGGCTCCTCATGCCGTTGCATGGTGATAGAAGGCGCGTGATAAAAAGGCACCTGTTGCTCGGTGACGGCATATGAGGGCATGTATTGGGCATGTTGAATCTCTGGGGAATACACTTTTCCATTGGTGTCAAAGTCAGGATATTCATGAAACGACTCTATGGGGTCATCTTCCCATTTTTGCCACCTCTCCTTGTGCAGCATTGGATAAATTCTCCACTGAGCATAGCCATAATGAGCAAGATATGTTTCGAGGTTGTCACTCGGCAGCTTTCCTTCATCGGGAAGTCTTTAGAAATAAAACCGGCGCTCTTTGGAGTCGTAATCGTTGCCAAATAAAACTTTTAATTTTTCATGCATTTGCCTGTAGAATTCGATGGCTTCAGCCCTCTGTTTTTTGAAATCTTCATAGTCTAGGAGGGTGTACGGCACGGGCATACTTTTTCAGATTTCTGCGAACTCATTTTTTTCATTAACGCTCCACTCAGCCCGCCGGTTTTTGAGATCTTCATAGTCTTGGCTTCCTTCTTCGGAGTGTTCCGAACTCATCAACATCATCATCATCAACGCCTCCCTCAGCCTCATAATTCTGAAATTCATCAGCATTGTCCATTATATTTTCGAAGCACTATTTTAAATTAAAAAAATATTTTCAAAATTATACCATGTCGGTGTCAGATAGCCTTCATCCAATGCATAGAAAAAAGACACTAAACGCCATGAAGGCGCCCCGCGCGGTCAAGCGCATCACCTTCAAGCCCCCCGAAGCCAACCTCAGCGAGACGCTGTACGTCCTTGTGCCCAAGCTGAATGAGATGGAGGTCCGTGCCCGGCTCGTTGGTACTCTGCTTTGATATCGACCTTTCTGGCGGCCATGCCAACAACTTCCTGGTCCAGAACGTCGTGCAAGCGCTTGTGGACAAGATGGTTGTGAACTTTGTGGGCAAGGCCATGGAAGAGACAGACGATGAAAACATCTACAGGACCTTCGGCGACCTGGTCTTGCCAGGGGAACAGCAGGACAACATGGTGTTGTGGGGAATCCAGAGCGAGGATTTGTACAAGATCCGCTTGAACTCGGGGGACAAGAAAACCTCGGCCTTGCCACTGAAAACAGGCTGAGCGAGATTTACGGCAGCAAGTATCGGATCAACCTTGACCATCAGATCCTGACCGACCATGGCATTTTCTATCCTCAGGCCCTGCTCAATGACCTTGTATTCGAAGTGACCCTCGTGCCAGCCTCACAGGTGGTCAAAGATCAGGCGGCGCAGAACTACAACCAGGTGCATCCAGACTGGCAGATCTCTCTTCCCAAAGAGCCTCAATTTTCTGACTTTCATCAGCCCAGTAAAGAGCAGAAACAAGGCAAGCTGCTTTTTTTGGCGGCAGCACACTTGTGCTCGGCTATGACGCGTTTCGTTTTCTGTGAACTTTCGCAGAGTTGAAATAGATGCCAAGCTTGTGAAGGTCTACTACAGCCCCCAGGGCTACTGGAAAGGTTTATCTGCCATCAAAAAATTGGCAGAAATGGCTGAAGCCCTGAAGTCATGGCCAAGTGGTGGCTTATCAGACAGGCTCTCTGGCAGATCTTTCTTCCCGGGCCACGCTACATTCCCTGGCTAAAATTTGATGTCGCGACACCTAATTCGGTCCATCAAGCCGAATTTTTTTTGACCACATGATAAGCTGCCCCATGGTCGAAAAGTTTACAAGTACGTGCTGACCGTTGTTGATGTCACCAGCCGCTACAAAGAAGCTGAACCTCTGACCTCAAAAGACTCTGCCGAAGTTACCAAGGCTTGTCAGACGTTTTACCGGCGCAGCCCTTTGACTTGGCCACAAATGCTGCAGGTCGACCCCAGCCTCGAGTTTATGGGCAGCGTGACCATAGAGATAAGGAAACGCAACACATATAACCGCCGGGGGCGCACCAAGATTCACCGCGACCAAGCCATCGTTGAGCGCTTCAACCACACGCTTGCCAAGCACTTGTTCGGGCATCAATATGCCATGGAAATGCTCCTGCCTGAGGGGCAGTGGTTGACGGCGTGGGTCAAGAGGCTGCCCGATGTTGTTGCTGCTCTGAATAATGAAGTTACATGCCTGACTGCCAAAAAGCCTGCCATTGCCATCAAAGGCAAAGCTGTCTCAGCAAAACATTCCACTCCATACTCAAGGCCTGTTGGTGTGAACGAAAAAAAATGCCCTCCAGCGTGAATGTTTGCTATCTTTACCAACCTGGCAAGCTTGAAGGTGGGAGTAAAAGGGCCACAGACCCCATCTGGTCCTTGAAAGTTTACACATTTGAAAAAGCTGTGACCAAACCCAACGAGTTGGTTCTTTACTATTTACGTGATGGCCCTGAGCGTGGCTTTGTCCATGAGAAGCTGCTGGTTGTCCCACCCAATACACAGCTGCCACCTGCTCAGGTCATGTGAAACTCAATCGGCTCTGTGTGAATCCCATCTGGCAGCACCCAGCGTTTGTCATAATAAGTGCTCAGCCCCAGCTTGCTCTGCTCATATGTGGCCATCCGCCCAATGACCATGCAGAATCCTCTGTTTTCCGCTCCATCGGTGCTGCCATTGAGCGCCACTTTGAAACGCTGCCAGGTGATGTTGTTTTGTCTCTGTGACATGCCCTTCATGCTGAAATTCTTTTTTTCACTGTCTTGCTCATTGATAGTAGCACTTTGAACATAAATCGATCTTCCAGCTGCCTTCACATTTGAGTTTGAACAGGCCCGGCGTGTGCCCGCTCCACTTGTCCCAGGCGAGCCATTCCTTCTTTTTTTGCTTGAATCTGGTGCACAACTCTGGGTGTACGATGTCCTCATTAGTCAAGCCGCTCGGCAGAGATGGCGAAGTCATTGCTGTCGGTGTCCATCTGGATCAGCTCGAAATCGCGGTGATCGAAATAATGGTCCAGAAAATCGTAATAGAACTCCAGCATCCGCAGCTTTGCCAGCTGATACAGAGATCCCGGTCTCGAAGGGTCGGTTGATTCTGATCCTCAGCTTCCTGCTTCCTACCTCGGAGGCTTGTCCAAGCTCCTCTAGATCTTTGAAGTACTGGTTTTGCAGCGCTCTGTCTACCACCTTCTCGTCTTTCGTAAAAATCACGCAGGTTTGCTGCTTGACCGCCTTGATCATTTTCCAGTACACGCTGTTACCCAGCAGTTTGAACACCTCGGCCAACATTGCTTTGCTATTGTCAGTATCACCAGTGCGGCGGGCCTCGGTCACCTGCTCCACAAACTGGGTGAAGATCTTCGTGGCCTGATAGTCGATCATGTGATGAACGGCTTTGACGACTGCTCCATGGTTGACATACGCAATAGAGGCACATACAGCGATAGCTTTTTTGCTGACAGCGCCCCCACCAGCTTTTTCCCGTCGCCTCTTTTTACGGCCAGTTCATTCCAAATATTCTAGCATGTGTGCCAGAGACAAATTGTCATTTTAGTTGTCCAGTGCCACCATTTGGCAGCCATGTGCAAGGTTGCGCAGTCAGTCTGGCAACGGCCCTGTGCCTAACAGGGGCTGGTTGTCAAACACAACCTCAACTTCGTTGAAAATCTTATAAACGCCCATTTAGTGTTAGGGCGCTTGGTGTTGTCAATATTTAACCGCTCGCTCTCCTGGATATTTAACCAGCTTTCTGCTTCTGCAAAGTTGTTCATCCAAGGAGAGCCTCTGTGATGTTTATAATAAACCATTTTAAGTTTTGTTTCAACATTAACTATGGTATACGCATAGTTACAATAGATATAGAAAGATGGGTTTATATTTTGTGTCAACAATGTCATGACAGAGGGGGTTTGATTTCCTCCCAACCTCCTTGTAAAACTCCTTCTAAAATACTGTCTGCCTCTTTTTTTCCACCCCCTCTAACACACCCTCCAGCATAACATACATCTGAATGATCTCATCCTGAAAATCAATAATCGGGGGCTTTCTTGCTGGGGGATTTGGTCTTCTTGTCTTAATAAACTTTCTCATATGCTGTCGAACATACATCTCTGCTATATACAAGTGGTAAAGAAATGTTCAAATAGAAAATCAGACAGTGTTATTCAAAGAAAATCACGTCTAGTAGTAGGTGAGGGATTTGACAAATACTGGCAAGTTTTTAGTCACTGAAGTTCGACGGCGAAGAGGCTGAGCCGGCAAACTTCCATGTCTAAAATTTGCTGGTATTTGTCAAATCCATCACCTACCGGTACTACTAGTGTTGATTGACACGATCAACCATATGTTGACCAACACTCAATCCATAACTCAGCCACGTATTGGCCTTCTGTTGGTCAAATGTTGACCAATATATGGCTGATATGTATCGGCAGACAGTCAGTTGAGTGTTGGTTGAATGTCAGTTGGGTATTGATTGAGATGTCTGCAGATATGTCTGTCAGTCAAGTGCTGGTTGAGAAGGTAAGGAAAAGTTTACATATGAGCCAAGTAGGTCATCAGGCCAGAGCTTCTTCTGGTTTCAGTGGCATGAAGTGGCTAGGAGTATTTCTACTCTCCCCTGGATGGGATGCTGGTCCATCGCAGGGCTACCCCCAGCATTAAATTTCCCAGTACCCATTTATACCCCTCAGTGGAAAAAGGCACTGTGGGAGTGAGGTTTTTTGCCCAAGAACACAACACAGTATCCCCTGCCAGGGCTTGAAACCATACTGCTTGCTCCACAGTCGCTGCACTAACCATGAGGCCACTGCGCCTCTCACTAACAGTAAGTACCGTATTAACTTGAATAAGCACCGCGGCGCTTATTTAATTTTTCACGCTACAAGTGTGGCGCTTATTCAAGGGCAGCGCTTATTTAAAAATTGTATCAGACAATTTTACTTTTTGTATATTTTTATTCAACTGTACACTTTGTATCTGTTAATTTTCCTATGGACTGATGCTAAACTGATAGTAAATCTAGAATTACGAGAGAAATTCATGCGGTGAAAAAAAACCCGAGAGTTTCATGATAAGAAGAGCGAAAATATCAGCGGTGAGAGCGAACTCCTTTGTCGTTTATAGTGTTTTTCCTGGTTATACGGAATTCCTCAAATAAGCACTGCATCGGGGGTGCGGCACTTATTCGAGGGTGGCGCCTATTAACCTTTTTGTCCCAGATGCGGCGCTTATTTGAGTAAATATGGTAAGTGACAGTCAACATATTGACCAATACTTGGTTGATGCTTGGCTGATACTTGATTGATATTCAACCATTACTCAACCAACACTTGACTGACTGTCAGGTGATATATCAGGTATGTATTGGCCGAGTGTTGACTGATGTTTGGCTAATGTATTTACGTAGTGTTGGTCAAGATATTGGTCCGTAGTGTTGGCTACTGTAAGCATGATCTGAATGCCTTAGGTGTTTGCAAAATTAGGATTACTAATTTTCTGTTATTTACCAGATTAAGAGCTGGAGGAGGTGCAGTCCCCACTCTGAATTCAAGATATAATGGAGGCAGAAAATCTTCCCTGCAACTGTCATCAGATGATAGTGAGGAGGAAACATCATTTCAGTATAAACACCAAAATATCAAGCGAGGTAGCAATGGATCCTGTTAAACATCCAGCTACTTCCAAGGTTGTGAAGAGGATGATATAGTCATCCATGACATCAGGGCCGGGTTGTTCGAAAGCTGGCAAACGCTTACATAGGATTAAAAGTTAACCAAAGCTTCAATTTTTCTTGTATAGAATTGTTTTTCATTGCTTATATATTGTGCAATTTAAGATTATTCAAACTCAAAATTGAAAGACAGATATAAACAGAAAACCTCACCGAAAATTACAAAATTGAAATCAAAATTCTGGCAAATCCTGGATTAGCTTAATCAGGCTTTGAACAACCCAGCACCACAAGGTTGTTTGATGATGCAACAGAAACTGAATCATCACCAGCAGCACATACTATAATCAGTCTTCATAGCACAGTGGCGGCGTGTTCACACCGACATTACCTTTTAAGCTAAATTCTGGTTTCAATACTTTGTTTCCAACTGTAGAATGCAAGTACAGCTAAAAACAAGCTGACCACCAGTAGTTTTGAGTAGAATAACATAACATAACATAACTAAGAATATCTCTACAGTTGAACTTAAGAGAATTCAAGAAAAAAAAAATCAGTTGCGCATGAAAAGCATCAAACAAAAGCAAGTGCCTCTGACAATTTCATTAATGTGCAGAGGTCTTATCAACAACTAAGCTCAAAAACTGTCTGTTGTAAAGTGTTTAAGCAACTGTGTGAGCTATGATCGGTCCATTTAAGTTCATTAAAAAGCCAGACAGCATGTCCCTGTCATGCACATGCTAAATATTGAGTTATTAATACATGCTGAGTACATCACAAGTTTGAGCATGCACAATTAACCTTGCTCCTTGTGCATTGTTGAGTCTTCAAAGCACTTGTTAATAGGCCATTTTACAGTTGTGTGTTTAGTTACCTGGCCATGAATGCATACGAGGCTGGAGGTGACCTTGCTTTGATACAGACCTCTCAGCTTTTCTGATGTAAATGCCAACTAGTTAGCATAAGAACAACTTGATTTGCACAATAAAAGCATTGAGGTCTGTATCAAAACAAGGTCAACTCCAGCCTTGCTGCCATTCAGAGGCCAGGTCACTAAGCCGACAACTGTAAAATGGTCTATTTTCAGAAATTAATTTTGAGAAATGCAAGAAGAACTTGGTTGTCCCATGCTTCTCTGTGCAGTTCTTTTCTCTATGCACTCCTGCATTATCATTTCTTTGGATTTTTTTGGTGTACATATCATTTTGACAGAGTAATGGCATGACAATTTATGGTTTAGCCTTGTTTGTAAGGACTTCATATAGAGGACAGAAAGTGTCTGTATTGACAAGGTATGCGTTTTCATAGGCGTCTTAGGGCGCGTTCGTTTGGGATAAGAATATACTCCGGAATATATTCCGGCTATTCTGCTCCTGGGAGCAGAATAACCGGAATGGAAATCCAGGTATTCCGGAATGAGAATAGCTCCCAAACAAACGCTTCTTTGCATTATTCCAATTATTCTTATTCCGGATTGATCCGAAACGAACGCGCCCTTAATCGAATATAAAGTGTAGCAATTGAACCAAAATTCTACTTGCCATAGTAACAAGGTCTGTGTACAAATAAGTATCCATAAAATACTATAGTTTCTGTCAGCCATAACCCAGTATCAGCTCTAAAAGTAAGGTTCAGCAAGTATTTATCATTAAATTATTCTGGGAAACAAACTATGGCAAGTATGTGCAAGTCATGTGAGAAGAAAGGCCGTTTTGATTACTTAGGACCAGCTTGGTAAAACTGTTTTAATGTCCTTCTATGTTGTTGACAAATTTTGTGCCAGCAATGTGTAGGATGAATGAAACTGACGTGCCACATAAATTTTTCTCGTGTACCTTTTTTTATACAAATTTCCTATACAAGTTGAGGCCACAAATAGCCAAAAAGCATTTTGGAGATCACTCAGAAGTGCAATGACTATTTGTATATTTACACGTACACTTAAAGGAGACATTGCTGGTAATCGTAATCCATGATCTGGGTTTTGCTTCCCATTAGAAGGATGTGTCGAAAAGATTACATTATTTTTCCACTTTTGAAATTTGTAAATCAGTGATTCGCACGTACATGTAGTTAGGCAAATTTTGTAACAAAATAACAAACCTTATCTTTACTCTACCTTGTTGTTTTGTACACTAACCCACAGTGGCTGAAAACGATCTCATTAGATTGCGGATTGGGTGCAGAAATGAAAGACATGATTTTCATTTTCTGTTGTTATCCTTTTGAGACACTTAACATATTTTAGTC
>JAHPZR010004897.1:70000-71771 GCA_019787425.1 Platygyra sinensis
AAAGGCGTTGTAGGCTCGATTACCAGCCGCTGTTCGGGGAGGGTAGACCAGACACGAGGCAACGGCAGAAACTGAGCCTAAAGGCGTTGAGAAAAGCAAGTTGAAAATAAAAAATGGCAGTTCGAAGAATTTAAGTAGCAAAGGGAAAATACACAAGGACCTGTGTTTGTCTCACAACAAAAACCACAAACTTAAAACGTTTGGCTGATCTCCAGTGTAATAGCCACAGCTGACATCACATTTCGCTTATTTGACTTTGTCACATAAAATCTTCTCCTGGTTCCTTTTTTCTTCTATAGTTCTTTGGTTCTTCTGGTTCTTGTAGTTCTCTAGTTCTTGTGGTTGTTGTGGTTCTGTGGTTCTTCTGGTTCTCGTGGTTCTCTGATTCTCGTGGTTTTCCGGTTCTCGTGGTTGGTTACCCTGTTGCACTAATTGCCAGATCTCCAGCGATTGGCATGGCATGTGACCTTTCTTGCTCAATTTCAAGATGGCGGGCAGGAAGAATTTGTTCCATTCAGGATCTTGAAAAAAGGCTTTCCAGTGTTTCATTCCCATTCCAGGAGGTCGTTCCACAGAGTGTTATCGAGTGGTTCGATATTTTTGCGAGAAGTCATGGCACCACCAGGGAGCTGTTGTTAGTCAGTGCACTTGCATCGACAAGTGCTTTGATCGGCAAAACAACACTTGAAGTCTTTCCGTCCTGCAAGGAAAAAGGAAACTTGTTCTTCATTGCCGTGGCGTGCTCCGGAAAATCGCCCGCGTGTCATCACGGGTGTATTGATCCCATTGTGGAACACTTGAAAGCTAAACTTGGGAAGAACGGTTTATTCGACCACTTCGTGTCTGGTGACTCAATTCCAATTTTGTGTATTGACGATGCTCATTCGTTTTTGACCAAAATCTCCAGTGCATATAAGTGGAACCAAGTGAATCTCAGTATGGAGAGGCCTTGCAAATGGTTTGATGACGATTGTTGGTACATCCTAAAAGGGAAGCAAGGGCAAACGCAGTGGTGTTTCCTCTGCAAGGGCCTCACTTACCATGAGAACCAGAAGAACCAGAGAACCACGGGAGCCACAAGAACCACGAGAACCACAGGAACCAGAAGAACCAGAAGAACCAGTAGAACCACAAGAACCACAAGAACCACGAGAACCGCAAGAACCACAAGAACCACAAGAACCTGAAGAACCACAAGAACCAGAAGAACCACGAAACCACAAGAACCACAAGAACCACAAGAACCAGAAGAACCCAAAGAACCAGAGAACCACACTACCACAAGAACCAGAAAAACCAGAAGAACCACAAGAACCAGAGAACCACAAGAACCACAAGAACCAGAGAACCACAAGAACCAGAAGAACCAGAAGAACCACAAGAACCACAAGAACCTGAAGAACCACGAAACCACAAGAACCACAAGAACCACAAGAACCAGAGAACCACACTACCACAAAAGCCAGAAAAACCAGAAGAACCACAAGAACCACAAGAACCAGAGAACCACAAGAACCACAAGAACCACAAGAACTAGAGAACCACAAGAACCACAAGAACCAGAGAACCACAAGAACCACAAGAACCAGAGAACCACGAGATCCACAAGAACCACAAGAACCAATGGAACCACGAGAACTAGAGAACCAGAGAACCACAAGAACCACAAGAACCACAAAAACCACGAGAGCCAGAGAAGCAGAAGAACGACGAGAACCACAAGAACCACGAGAACCACGAGAACCACAGGAACCAGAAGAACCAGTAGAAC
>JAHPZR010004898.1:0-15000 GCA_019787425.1 Platygyra sinensis
AAACTTTTTTGTTGTTGTTGTTTGATTAATCCATCGTGCTTATAAATTCTTTTTACACTGTTTGAAAAATTTCTGCCAAAAGTAATTGTTGCTTAAATTATTCACTAAAATCATTTAGTTCAAACTGAGGCTTACTTAGAATATTTCATAAAGTTAATCTCGGATCAAAACCTATGAAATCATTTCAAATGTAATACAAAAACTTGCCATCCCAGTCTTCCTAAACCTGAAACCGATATATAAATCTGGGAGACTTCTGTACCTGGTTGTGAGACTTTCTTTCAACTCAATATGACTAACCTGTCCGTGTCAAATCTTACAAACATTTCCCAAGCGATCTCAAGTGTCGCCATGGACGACGAAGCTCTTGATGTGCCACTGAAGATTAGTTACATCATCACCATCATTCTTAACAGCATTTCCTGCCCCTTTACTGTCGCTCTTAACGTGTTGGTGGTCATGGGCGTCAAAAGAAGACCAAGACTACAAAGTTGCGCCAACATCTTGCTCGCTTGCCTGGCGGTAACAGATGCATTAACTGGTGTCTTTGTCCAGCCAACCTTTATTATCCGGAGAATATTCCAGCTACTTGGTGAGATAAATACTGACATTGTCCGTACTCTTCACATCTTTTTTTTTACGGTAGTTACTTTTTCGTCGGCTCTCCATTTAATGTTAGTCACTTGTGAGAGGCTAATAGCCATCAAATATACAATGGCATATCCCCATCTCGTTACAACGCAGAACATTAAGGTGGCAGTGACATCGTCTTGGGTTTTGGCTTTATTTTTTTCAGTCCTTAGATGGCCATTATCCGATCTGTTATTTAATGAAAGTGTGGCAGAAAAAATTCGCAAGATGATAGTGTTCATCGTCCTGACTTTTTGCGTGGTTTTCATGACTACGTCTTACGCGATTTTGTACAAAGAAGCAGCTCGTCAGAAAAATAAACTCAAAGCTCAACAGCTACCCCAAGAAGATGTGGAAAGATTTGTTAAAGAGAGAAAAGCACTTAAGACAACTGTTTATGTGGTAGGCGCTGTTTTGTTATGCCTTTCACCTGGGGCCTTATCAAAATTTGTGTTTATTACAGCGGAACAGAACAGTACTTATTTAGCGCCATGGTTTCGTACGACGGCCATGTTGAATTCTCTCCTCAATCCACTGATTTACTGTTGGCGACAGAAAGAAATCAGACAATTTGTGTTTCGAATGTCTTCTCCAGCTGTAGCAGCTGTAAATTAAAGGAATAATAATAATAATACTGAAAAACTTTGCCGATGAAATCGATATAGTAATTTACTGTACATATATTTCCTTGATAGCAATATAAACCGGTTTCTTTAAAACCGATTCCTTAAACCTAATTTTCCGTTGCCAGCTAATTAACCAACTCGCAATTATACTGTACTGATAAACAATGTGCCATGTACATGTCTTTAAATTTGTTTATGCTGAAAATGAATTAAACCAATGGCATCGTGTAAAAACGTCGTTTTACTACCCAAGTTTACTACACCTCCCCAGTGGACGCACGCTATCCAACTGCGGTTTTTTACCCACATTGTCTGAGAACTGTTTACACAGACGTTATAAACGTGAAGAAAGCAAAAGACAAATAACCATTTAGGCGGGCAATGGACCTTTTCTCCCCGGGCTTTTCTCGGAGGACGGTGAAGAAAATGTGTCGTAAGGCATACTGGGGAATAATTTAGATTTAGCTCATTTTCATCGCCAAGCGGCAAACAACAAACGCAACGGATCGTTCATTTTCATGAGAGAGGAGGGGATGGTGGGATTTGGTGAGGGGGGCACTCGGAAAGAATTAGCTTGAAAGGTAGGACCAGCCGAAAATTAAATGAAGGAAAAGGGTGGAGTTGGGCGAAAATCTTAGATTAAAAATAGGATCAGAGATGTTTACAAATCGAAGAAAAATTGTCCTCTTTTATTTATGCCAAATATGCTAAAACAGTCCCAGGGTAACAAGAGAACTTCTCAACAGCTTTTATATTTTATGATAGCAGTGAACGTACCATAATAACAGTATTGACCGGGAGTCTTGAATAGTAACAGCTTTCTTTTCATTCCTAAAAATGTTGTTGTCCTGTTCACGGCTCTCATCTTAAAAAGGTGAAAATAATTCAATATGACTTTTGAACTGGCGCGAGCGGACGAAAATATAGAGGTGAACAATAAAGACAATAGAGTGTTTATGTCTCGGAACTATCGGTCTGATAGTTGCCCCTTGGAAGTTTGATGTTCTTAAAACTAGCATATTTGTATTAAGACGGAATCCGCCAGACGTTGGAGTAACAAGTGGACAAAAATCTTGTACCAAGATTATTTACATTGTATTGCAAATTCTGTAGGGCTCTTTTAAATATCTTCTCAAAACAATTCATTTCTAGCAACACCAAACGTCGAAAACGAATGTTGAACTTCGTATGAAACGCTTAAAAGTTTTGGTGAAATGAAACTGATGATGGAATTTTGCCTGTGTTTCCACAAAATCACTGAACTTTGAAATTTATTTTCTCCCGTTCCCGTGGGAAATTATTTTTCGGAGTTATTTCAGGCAATTATTTATGTATTTAGCTTTAAAAAAATGTAAAAATGACTGTAAAATATTTAAAATTAATCTGGTACAGATTTTTTGTCCACTAAAACCTGAAATTGCTCCATCTTCTATCGGATTTCGTCTTAAGAACATCAAATTTTCGCGGGACAACTATCGGCCGATAGTTCCTCGATAGAAACGCTATATTGTTTAAATAGAATGACGTACGATCCAATAAAATGAAGTCCGATCCAATGACATGAAGTATATTAAGCAATTAGATTATGAGCTCGAGATTTCTATCGCGTGATAGTTGACGAGGGCGCAGCCCGAGTCAACTATCACGCATAGAAATCGAGAGGGAATAACCTAATTGTCTTAGTATAAATCCACTCTTCAAAGACACCTTGAAAACGCCAAGAAGTGCCGTTATTTTATTAAATAGGGAACACTGCTACGCTACTCACTATCTATCACAGAATAGAACATGAGTAGCGTAGCCAATCAGAGGACGTCATTCGTGATAGAACGCTAGTAGATTTATACTAAAATCCGATAAAACGACGTATGATTCAATGGCATGACGTTAATGGTCCAATGGCATGGAACTCGATTCAACTGCAATTCCCTCTCCATAGTGAAGCGTTGTTAACTGAATTTCTAGAATTGTGGAATTCTGACCTCAAATCATCCATTCGACTTGTTGTATACTGCGGAACATCTTAGACAAGGAGCCAAATTTTGCAAGGGCATAGAGTACATATTAAGGACGTTCGCGCCCAAAAACTTCCCACGCACAGATTTTTTTAAAACTTTGACTGCAGGTAGAAAATGATAAGATTAGATAAAAAACGTAAAAAAAATCGGGGGTCACCGAACTCGTTTTGAAGATAAGGCGCAGCTCAGACCATAGCATTTCTAGGATTTCCAGTCATTCGAGGCAATTCTGGCCGGATTCATTACTATCGGAATATATTTAAGTTGAAGAATCATATCTAAGTTATGTGTGTTTAAAATAGCATATATAGGCCTATTTGATAGATCTTTGCTACATATGTCATTAAATCAGCTAGAATTAGCCTTTAAAAAATACAACTTTTAAGTTACGCACACCTGTATCCACGTACCAATTCGACCCTATTTGAATAGTATATGAGAAATAATTAAAACTTCCCACGTACAGATTTTTTTTGTTTTTTAGTATTATGGAAAGAATCAGAAAAGGAACTGATCTGCCGAAAACAAAGTGGGGGTCACCGAGCATCCAACAAAAATATTCGCACACAAAGTTAACGCAAAGGTCATCAGCCCTATATTTTGTTGAGTTTTCGACTCCGTGCGCGCGCTTGAAAATGACGTGGCACGCGCGTGACCAATGAATAGCGTGCGCACTAGAGATGCGCAGTAGCAATGGGCGCGAACGTCCTTAAACAGTCACCCATTAAAGGGAATTTGCATATCACGAAAGAGAACAAAAGTCTTGGAAGTCTGAAAACAAATTTTAATTTTAAGGTAAAACAAAAAATTTAATCTATCGTTCACAACATTCCCTTCACTTGAAAATGAAACGAATTTACTCAAAAACACAAAAGAACCCAGAATACGAAAAAACAACTTCATAGCAAAACACACTTTGAAATAGAAAATGAGAACAATATGGTTTCCTCATCTCAGCAAGATGAGGCGAATAAAAATTTAAATTATAGGCACAAGGAACCATTAATACCTTTTACGTACCACAGTAGCCATGTTCCTTCTGGTTGGCGTCGAATAAGGTCTGTGGCACTCTTCGGAGCACTGCAAAAATGGGTTAACGCTTGCTTTGCTTCATCTTTGTTACAAGGAAATCGCCATGATCTTTGAGGGTGCCATGAGTGCACGAAAACAGCTTTATCGCCTGTAAAAATCGCTATAACCGATATGAAACGGGCAATTTTCTCTTCACTTTGAATTGCTTTTCACGGTTACATGCTTTAAATGACTTACTGAGGAACTATTGAAGAGTGATTTTCCTTCAAAGGTTCGATTGTCAGATTCCGCAGCACCGAAACCGCGCGTTCAAGAGAAAGTGCGAAAACAAAAGATGTTTTTTTTTTATTTTTCGCGCATGCGCAGACAAAAGTCACCTTACCCTTCTGACATCAAGACTAACGAAATTTAGTATAATTCTACCAGTGTACTAATGCAAATGCTGCAATCTGATTGGCTGAGCTACTCGTATACTATATCAGCCATTAGAGTACAGTGGCTGCCGGTCGTCCAAGAAATGTGATCTTTTAATAGTTTTTCCGAAGTTTTGGAAGGAATTTTAGATGTAAACGGGTAATTTAATTCCTGAGAAGACTAAAAGAAGCACATTTACGGTTTCTTGACTTAAAAAACTTGAAATATTAAAAAAGCGGGTTCGCGCGTAAACAATTGCAAATTTGCCAAGGACAGTTCGATACGTGCAACTTTGTTTAAGGGTCAAGTTCAATAATGCGTTGGAAAATCATTGGAAACCGTTATTTGCGTTAATTTCAGTTAGAATTCTATTAAACAATTAGATTATTCGCTCTCGATTTCTATGAGGCGATAGTTGATTCGGCCTTCGGCCTCATCAACTATCACCTCATAGAAATCGAGAGAGAATAATCTAGTTGTTAAATAGTGTGAAAACAAAGAAAGACTCGAAGTACCCGCGATAAATTGCGTGTAAACTTCCAGTCGTTTTCCTGTCAGAAACCATTTCTTGAGAAGGCAATTTTCAATACGTGGTTGCCATTTTTACTAGCTTGTTTCCACCGATGAAACTTTGGCGAGACAATAGTAACATATTGTAGTTTCGAGGAAAATTAGTCTCGATATCGAAAAAATTCGGCAAGCTTTTGAAAAAAGTACATAACAACATGTAGTTAAGCCCTGGTCAAACGGCGCGTGATAGTCGATGATGCTTGATTTTTCGCGACGAAAGAGGGCGGCAGCATGTTTTCTGAC
Organism: Platygyra sinensis; assembly: GCA_019787425.1. Classification (NCBI taxonomy): domain Eukaryota; kingdom Metazoa; phylum Cnidaria; class Anthozoa; order Scleractinia; family Merulinidae; genus Platygyra; species Platygyra sinensis. The sequence goes on from JAHPZR010004898.1 coordinate 5,534, forward strand.
CGCTATCGGGCCAGTGATTACCAAAACTGACCGATAAACTATCATGAACTATCATACGCGCGGTCAAACGAGGAAGCTATCATCGACTATCATGAAGAATTTGAACAAGCTCAAACTGAATGATAGTTGATGATAGTTAACAACTATTCACCGAAGTGGAGGTAAATATCCAAGCTAGCCACCGACACTGAGGTGAATAGTTGTTTTAGTATATACTAAAACAGTGAAATAATGTACACTACAATAAATTGATTTGGATGATTTCTACACTTGTCACGGATGCAAACTGGGACGCCATTTTTTCCCGAGTTGCTCGGAGGTGATAAGCTCAGGAGATTCGCAGTTTGACGAGCCAATCAGCGCGCGCGTTCAGCACTATCCACTGTTTTAGTATATACTAATTCAAGCATGATAGTTGGTGGTCAAACGGAAGCGCACGCTCAACTGTCATCAAATAACTATTCACCTCAGCTTTAGATATTTTTGACCTCGCCGCTTCGCGGCTCGGTAAATATCCACCGCTAGCCACCTCCACTTCGGTGAATAGTTGTTAACTATCATGAGCCGTTTGGACCAGGGCTTTACATTCGACGGCGGTCAAAATGGCGGCGGCGTCTTCGAAGGCCCTTCCAAAATGACACAGATATTATCGATTCGCTCTTCCAAATGTTCCGAACTCTCGCTCAAGGAACGTTCGATAATGAGGCTTCAAAATTTCCGAATATTGAACGATGGAACCTGGAATCAAGCTTTTTTGAGAGCCCACATTTTCTTGCGGTTTTTTTTTTTGGAACTTTCGGGCGCAACAATAGAATCGTGAAGTCATCGCTTCTTCCAAAACTGGCACTCTCCCACCGTCATTCAAATGTTCGGCGGCTTTTCTCAGCTTCCGACGACGAATGACGAATGCTACTGCTACTGCTACTGCTACTGCTGCTGCTGCTGCTGCTGCTGCTGCTGCTACTGCTGCTGCTACTGCTGCTGCGACAGCAAAACAGGGGATTCCCCGTTTTTGTTACAACGTTCCTATCCTGGGGCTATAAATTGCATTACTCGAATATACAAACGTGCTAAGCAAAACCAAGCAGAGATGGTTTCTGGCAAAGAACTTTTGCGGGGTGCTGTGCTTGTCGCCATCGGCGGGATAGTTGCATTGTTGGCTTCAAAATTCTTCGAGGGAAACGGACGATCAGTAGCTCAGACAGAGATGGGAGAGATTAGAGAAGAAGATGAGTTGCACGAAGATGAGAAGCTGCCACAAGAACGTGACGACAGGACGTGCTGAGAAGGTGAGTGCGGTTGTCCACATATCAAACTTTGTGGTAAGGTCTGATTTAGAGTATTTCAAAAGTTTTGATTTCTCAAGAGGCCGCCGTCCTAATTAAGTAAAAGTAAGTAAGGTAAAGTATGTCGGAAAAGTTTCGTGTCGACAATACTTACAAGTGGAAGATGCACGCTGCTAAAAAATATCATGCAGAGATTTCTTATCATGGTAAAGATTTCTTTGTTTTGTTTTTAGCGTTCATTCCTGTTTCATATTATTTTTACGTTCGGCTTATTTTGGAGAAAACTTGCAAATCAGTATTCTACCTTCGTTATGTTTTCTTTTTTTTTCCATCAAGAGGCCCTGGCCTCTCTAATCCTTCTAATCATTTACTCATTACGCAATCTGGCTACGAAGCGCTAGAGTGGCTAGAGATCTTTCAGATTCTTCAGTTGTACTTGTGGTCGGTATCTTTTCACTCATGCTCAGCCTCGCGAGACATATAGTCATAATATGCAAGGAATCTTGCGACCAGACTGACCTTTTCGTTAACCACGGACTCTCTTTTGAGACGATTTAATAAAAAGATCATGGACAAGTCTTATGGGTTTTTTCTTTCTTTTCGTTATTTCTTTGAAACATAAAGAAAAAATGAAAATTCAAGGATCTGATGTTCATTGATGCTTTCTGTTTTGATTCTAGGAATATACAGCACATTATAGAGAGACTTTGCAGTCGACATTTTAACACTTTAACGTTAGACGTCAGATTTACCGGTACCTGAATTACCACAATTCTTAGCTTGGAGCACTGAAGTGTGTCAATAGTTGTCCCCGGACAGTTATAAATATCGTATCTAACTGTTTTCTTGTGCGTAGTTTTGAAAGATGTTTGTTAGCTGGCTCATCCGACTTTGATCAGTAAACACTGAAACAGTTCGAAGTGAAATATGTTTTCACAAAGCGTTTCAGATCCAAAGATGTACAGCAAGTCGCCGACTCAAGTAACTGGGTATTCTAACTGCCCCATAGCCGCCGTCATACTCCAGCTCGTCTACAATTTTTATAAATAGTGGAACCAGAGAATTAACTCTGAAGTGTAAATTATAGTGCTACTTAAACCCATGAATAACCCACTGGGCGTTAGCCCTAGTAAAGGGAAACAGGGAACCACACGAGGCAAAGAAAAAATCTTTTGACCTCGGTGGGAATCGAACCCACGACCTCCGGAATAGATCTACCGTTACTCTGCCGACTGAGCTACAAGGTCGCACAGAGAAAGTCGGGGGACGATTTTAGATGGTGAATCGCGGCGAAGAGAAAGTAAGGGTACATATGAATGTTGTGCCGCGTAGCACTGGGAACACAAATAGTGGAACCAGAGAATTAACTCTGAAGTGTAAATTATAGTGCTACTTAAAACCCATGAATAACCCACTGGGCGTTAGCCCTAGTAAAGGGAAACAGGGAACCACACGAGGCAAAGAAAAAATCTTTTGACCTCGGTGGGGAATCGAACCCACGACCTCCGGAATAGATCTACCGTTACTCTGCCGACTGAGCTACAAGGTCGCACAGAGAAAAGTCGGGGACGATTTTAGATGGTGAATCGCGGCGAAGAGAAAGTAAGGGTACATATGAATGTTGTGCCGCGTAGCACTGGGAACACAAATAGTGGAACCAGAGAATTAACTCTGAAGTGTAAATTATAGTGCTACTTAAACCCATGAATAACCCACTGGGCGTTAGCCCTAGTAAAGGGAAACAGGGAACCACACGAGGCAAAGAAAAAATCTTTGACCTCGGTGGGAATCGAACCCACGACCTCCGGAATAGATCTACCGTTACTCTGCCGACTGAGCTACAAGGTCGCACAGAGAAAGTCGGGGACGATTTTAGATGGTGAATCGCGGCGAAGAGAAAGTAAGGGTACATATGAATGTTGTGCCGCGTAGCACTGGGAACACAAATAGTGGAACCAGAGAATTAACTCTGAAGTGTAAATTATAGTGCTACTTAAACCCATGAATAACCCACTGGGCGTTAGCCCTAGTAAAGGGAAACAGGGAACCACACGAGGCAGAGAAAAAATCTTTTGACCTCGGTGGGAATCGAACCCACGACCTCCGGAATAGATCTACCGTTACTCTGCCGACTGAGCTACAAGGTCGCACAGAGAAAGTCGGGGACGATTTAGATGGTGAATCGCGGCGAAGAGAAAGTAAGGGTACATATGAATGTTGTGCCGCGTAGCACTGGGAACACAAATAGTGGAACCAGAGAATTAACTCTGAAGTGTAAATTATAGTGCTACTTAAACCCATGAATAACCCACTGGGCGTTAGCCCTAGTAAAGGGAAACAGGGAACCACACGAGGCAAAGAAAAAATCTTTTGACCTCGGTGGGAATCGAACCCACGACCTCCGGAATAGATCTACCGTTACTCTGCCGACTGAGCTACAAGGTCGCACAGAGAAAGTCGGGGACGATTTTAGATGGTGAATCGCGGCGAAGAGAAAGTAAGGGTACATATGAATGTTTGTGCCGCGTAGCACTGGGAACACAAATAGTGGAACCAGAGAATTAACTCTGAAGTGTAAATTATAGTGCTACTTAAACCCATGAATAACCCACTGGGCGTTAGCCCTAGTAAAGGGAAACAGGGAACCACACGAGGCAAAGAAAAAATCTTTTGACCTCGGTGGGAATCGAACCCACGACCTCCGGAATAGATCTACCGTTACTCTGCCGACTGAGCTACAAGGTCGCACAGAGAAAGTCAGGGACGATTTTAGATGGTGAATCGCGGCGAAGAGAAAGTAAGGGTACATATGAATGTTGTGCCGCGTAGCACTGGGAACACAAATAGTGGAACCAGAGAATTAACTCTGAAGTGTAAATTATAGTGCTACTTAAACCCATGAATAACCCACTGGGCGTTAGCCCTAGTAAAGGGAAACAGGGAACCACACGAGGCAAAGAAAAAATCTTTTGACCTCGGTGGGAATCGAACCCACGACCTCCGGAATAGATCTACCGTTACTCTGCCGACTGAGCTACAAGGTCGCACAGAGAAAGTCGGGGACGATTTTAGATGGTGAATCGCGGCGAAGAGAAAGTAAGGGTACATATGAATGTTGTGCCGCGTAGCACTGGGAACACAAATAGTGGAACCAGAGAATTAACTCTGAAGTGTAAATTATAGTGCTACTTAAGTAGCACTATAATTTACACTTCAGAGTTAATTCTCTGGTTCCACTATTTGTGTTCCCAGTGCTACGCGGCACAACATTCATATACAATTTTTATACATTATTAAAGTATGTACTTATTACGCTCCGCGGGCTCTGTTCACTCCTCATTTCATTACCGACAAAGAGATACAGCAGCTAAATAACCTTAAGTAAATATCACAAATATTGCTCGGTAAACCGAAGGGCACAAATTGAGTGGCTTCTTTCGTAAACAACAGGAAAGGAAAGTATAATTTTTATTCCGCTCATATGAGTAGAAAACGTGAATTCATGAATAATGATTAAGGTCACAGAACCCATTGTAATTTCCCTAGCAACCAATCGTCCAAGCATGAATGCAAATTTCAGACTACGAGTAGTCCCTTTTTATCCAAGTCCGTCGAGCGTGACTGTAAACAGTAAACCGCGAGAAAAAATGTTCTCGCTAAATCCTTGGGGTAAGAAGAGGGAATCAGTGGACTGTTGAATTAGGGCACTAGAGCGAATTCTTTTTAATTTGTTTTACCAAATATTGGGTCAAAATTGGAGCTTTTCCCAATGCGACCCCTACAAAGACCCCAGGTATTAGTTTTCGTACTACGAAAACAAAGACCTGGGAGCTTCGTTTTCGACGTTAGCAAAAAGAACTGGGCTACAACATACAGTAGACAAAAATTGTTCATTGCCAGCCCGGGGGAGGGGATGGTACTTAACAAAGTTCAATACGGGGAGGCTCCGCCCCGAGTTCGAACCCCTTACCCTTTTATATAACATTTTGGCAGAAAAGGTAGCCCTTTTATATCCTTTTTTACCTACTTTAGAACACTGCGCCCCCTTTCTAAGCCCTTGTAAGGAAGTTAATGAAAAGTATTACGGGAGAATATCAAGAGGGTCTGAATGGGGTTAACCGACTAGCGACAAAGAGCGAAAAATAGTACCGACTACCGACAAAACGAGGAAAAAATTACCGACTAACGACAAAAAGAATCTAACCGACAACCGACATGGTCTGACATCATAGGAATGTTTGTATTCCAAAAACACAGAATTTTGAATTTATTTTTAGTTCAGGAAACGTCCAGATCTTTTGCGGGGCTCTATTTCACCAGACGTAACCACATTAAATCCAGATTTAGTCTATTGTGGAATAATTCGAAAGCTTGACTATTTGTCCAACCAAAATCCAAACCAAAAGTTTGATATCCTTCTGTCTTCAAATAGACCCTTTGCTGAATAACAATACTTGGTACACCCTTAGCCTCATATTCATGTTTCAAGACAAAGGGATTTCCACATGAATATGAGGTAAGGATGTTAAGCGCCATTAATGCAAAGGGTCTATTATCCAAGGCCCGGGATCGCTCTTTTCGGGGAGCCGCAGGGGCTCATTTCTAGAAGAGCGCGCGGCTCGTGCGCTCACTCATGAGATACCGAGTTGAACACTCGAAGAAAATTTTAATCGAGCCGACGAGACGCCCTGCTGTTGCATTTTCTCTGCGCGTTGTTTGTCCATGCGGTCGGGCCATGAGTGGGATTGTTAAAGTCATCGTGAGTTTTTTCCGAAAAGGTTAAGAGGTTGCCATCGAACGCCATCGAAGCCGGGTTCCGGTGGACAAGGAAGGAGTGTCTGAGCTAAAAAGACATCTTACGGAGTTTTTAGGACTAAAGAAGCAGGCGCATCAATATGGCGAAATCGCCTGCGCTAAGCGTGGAATGCTCTATTAGTTTTAGTGTGCAGCGGAGTTTAATGTATCACTGTAGTTCTTTTAAGCTGTTTTGTTGAACAGAATGTTTGTAAATGGTGTTATGTTTATGTAAATGCTCTTGGCAAATTATGCAGCGCTGCGACTATGCTATTAACTGCCATTTGTTATAAAGCTCTCGTATTTTCGCTTTCCCTTTGATTTAATGTGAAGCAGCACGGTGTGCAACGTTGTTGCGTGTGTGAATAGTGATTAAGAATTTGCAATACACACAGTTATTTTTCTGTCTGTGTGAAATAAATTTTTATAATGCCTTCGCAATTTGTAGTTATAAACAGATTTTATTAGCCAAGTATCTCTTAAAACTGATGACAAGAAATGTGGCATAATTATTTTTTTCATATTTTATTAGAAATCCTCGTGGGAAGGGAACAGCACTTAAGCTCAAGAGCCAAAAACAAGTGGCTTATGAAGATATATGCCTTATCATGGGGTTTCAAACAGTCGGTTTTATCAATGGTCCAGTTTCGAATTCGCCATAACCGCTGATTAAAAGCACTGACAACGCTTTTGTACAGGGTTAGCCTCGACCTAAAGTAAAATATTCACAAATTCCAGCGGGAGGATGACCTGTTTACAGCTCTGTGTATTGTTTAATTTTCAAATTTGTGGCATCTTCCCGCCGGTATTTAGGAATATTTTTTTCAGGTCGAGGCTAACCCTGTACAAATGCATTGTCAGTGCTTTTATTCAGCGGCCATGGCGAATTCGAAACTGGACTATTGAGAGTAATTCTGAGTAGCAATCTCCTGAAATAAATACTGCTATACTTATGCATTCCTATCGTTTCATAAGGCGGATTAAATGCTTTCGCAGCAATTTTATTGAGTTTTCCATTGGTAACAAACAAGATAGTAATAGACCTTTTTCGCTTGTACATTTTGTTTTCCCAATACAGATCATGTGATGATACTCAGGAGATTTGATCTTTTGTTTTGTTCATTAAAAAGGGTACATGCAAGCATGAATATGTCTGCATGTACTCTTTTTAATGAACAAAACAAAGGATCAAATCTCCTGAGTATCATCTCATGATCTGTATTGGGAAAACAAAATGTACAGGCGAAAAAGGTCTATTCTACCCTGAAGTTCAAAGTAATAACTGATTTTAATGTCGTTTTAATACGTTTATATTGCACCAGGTAGCCCAAATAATCTTCACAGGTTAGTCTGTCAACGGTTAGCTTTCAAATTCTACCATTTCAGTGATTTCATCTTGTTTTTTTACTGTTGGTTTGTTTCGGTGTTTTCGCCTCGGTCGTTTCGTTTGTAAGCGAAATTTCTGAAGACGCTGTCACTGAAACAGTAAATTAAAAACTAAGCTCGGTGTTCAGAAGACTTACCAATGAAAGACTCGAGAATGAAAAAGATTAGGCTAATTTATGCATTCCTTTCTTCATCAAAAAAAAAATTAAGCTCTTTGATTAGCGGTTGAAAGTGGCAGCCGAAAAGAAATTTTTGCTATTTCGTAAGCAAATGATCATGAAAGTCGACAATATCGTGAACGGATGAAACATTGAAATTATTTTTGCAAGCAAATGTAACGACCGTGTTATTAAAAGTCAAACATCTAAGTCACATGATATCATATTCACAGACATTGCGTTTTCCTAATCTCCGTCAAACGTGGTGGTCTCAAATGGATGAAAAATTAATCAACTAGCGGTTCACATATGCTGAGTTCTCTGAACGGATTACTGATCCGAAATGCACTTTGCACAGCATTTAAGCATGGTTGTCAACAGAGTTATTGACGGTGATTTTATTTCATTTATTGTTTTAGTTGTCTTATTAGTTTTTCTAATTTGATATATTTTATCAGTATGAAACAAATGAATATTAATTCGTCGTCCATTTCGTGTAAAGAATATCAGCAATATTGTATTAATTTTAGTTTGAAAGCCGCAAATGTTAATTTCGCTATTGAGCTAAAAAAAAAATTCTCCGTTTGAAAGCAAACTTTTTTTTGTTGCTGTTTGATGAATCCATTGTGTTTATTTTATACATATATTTACATTCTTTTTACACTGTTTGAAAAATTTCTGTCAAAAGTAATTGTTGCTTAAATTATTCACTAAATCATTTAGTTCAAACTGAGGCTTACTTAGAATATTTCATAAAGTTAATCTCGGATCAAAACCTATGAAATCATTTCAAATGTAATACAAAAAGACTTATCATCCTGAAATAAGTGACGTGCTCAATTATCTCCAGTCTTCCTAAACCTGAAACCGATATATAAATCTGGGAGACTTCTGTACCTGGTTGTCAGACTTTCTTTCAACTCAATATGACTAACCTGTCCGTGTCAAATCTTACAAACATTTCCCAAGCGATCTCAAATGTCGCCATGGACGACGAAGCTCTTGATGTGCCACTGAAGATTAGTTACATCATCACCATCATTCTTAACAGCATTTCCTGCCCCTTTACTGTCGCTCTTAACGTGTTGGTGATCATGGGCGTCAAAAGAAGACCAAGACTACAAAGTTGCGCCAACATCTTGCTCGCTTGCCTGGCGGTAACAGATGCATAAACTGGTGTCTTTGTCCAGCCAACCTTTATTATTCGGAGAATATTCCAGCTACTTGGTGGGATAAATACTGACATAGTCCGTACTCTTCACATCTTTTTTTTAACGGTAGTTACTTTTTTCGTCGGCTCTCCATTTAATGTTAGTCACTTGTGAGAGGTTAATAGCCATCAAATATACAATGGCATATCCCCATCTCGTTACAGCGCAGAACATTAAGGTGGCAGTAACATCGTCTTGGGTTTTGGCTTTATTTTTTTCAGTCCATAGATGGCCATTATCCGATCTGTTATTTAATGAAAGTGTGGCCGAAAAAATTCGCAAGATGATAGTGTTCATCGTCCTGACTTCTTGCGTGGTTTTCATGACTACGTCTTACGCTATTTTGTACAAAGAAGCAGCTCGTCAGAAAAATAAGCTCAAAGCTCAACAGTTACCCCAAGAAGATGTGGAAAGATTTGTTAAAGAGAGAAAAGCACTTAAGACAAATGTTTATGTGGTAGGCGCTGTTTTGTTATGCCTTTCACCTGGGGCCTTATCAAAATTTGTGTATATTACAGCGGAACAGAACAGTACTTATTTAGCGCAATGGTTTCGTACGACGGCCATGTTGAATTCTCTCCTCAATCTTCTGATTTACTGTTGGCGACAGAAAGAAATCAGACAATTTGTGT
>JAHPZR010004898.1:25000-35000 GCA_019787425.1 Platygyra sinensis
TAAATTATATTCATGCTAAATTTCGTTTTCATCCGAACTTTCTAACCTTCTCTGTAAAGTAAGTGGGAGAAAAAAACACCCATATCTGACCATCGTGAATAGAAGAAACGAAGGTGTGCTTCTAAAGCTGAGTTCTAGTTATATAAGATGCCAGCAAAGCTGCAGTACTCCAATGATGCAGGCTTCAGGCGTAGATAGAGTTAAAGTGGTAGTATGACGAAAATCGCATCTTTCCTATTGAAGTCATTTTAAAGCATAAACAAGTAGTCTGTATGATGAGAAAAATGCCGTTTACTTTTTTTTAAATATCTCTTTTCGTTCCGGAGATATTCAAGTTTTTAAAACATGCAAATTAGCGAGGTGATGACCTCATATACTCAACCAAATTTTGATCTAATATGATGAAAAGAGATATCTCGGCCAATGTGTAACCAGAAATGTTTGATCCTTGGTAGTAATATTCTCCTAAAGGTGCTACAGAATATGAGCTTAAAAGTTTTGTTACCGTGGCAACATACTGGGTTCCAGACCTCCCCAATATTAAGGGCATTTCTTGCCACCTTCAGCGTTCTATTTCATATTTGCAAATGGCGCCCCGTGTGTATTATCCAGCAGGCAATAATATGTTAGCTTCAGTTGTGGCCCTGTTTAGTGTTTTTCAGGCTGAAAATCACTAACATGTTGAAATCAAGTGGGTGGGGACTGGAAAAGAGTGAGTCGCCATGGAACAGAACTTTTTATAGCCGCAAGTTTCAATATCCATTTCCATCCTTGCCATCGGTAGCGGACAGGCGACAGGAAACAGTTTCAGTACCCTCACATAGTCTTTAATAACATAACTAGACCATTATTTTGGAATTCAATTGATGCAAGGACACTTTCTAGCTTTTTATAAAGTTGCCAAATAGCGTGACACTGCCCTTTAAAGACAATTTATTTCCCGAGAGAATTAGAATGTTCTTTTCGTCATTCGATTCGAAACGCGGTGTATGAAGTCATATGGCAAATATCTGGGAACGGTCTGCTCTAAATAACCCGTTATTACTGGTTAAATTACTATGAATGAAGCAGCTCACACAATATCATTGATATCACCGTCGAAATCGTCATCTATTGTAGCTTTAATAAGAGCAACAGTAATAAGCGGGAAACTCGTATTCTGACAACACTCACACGAGATATTCAATGTGAAAAGTTTATTTAGGATGGGTCAGTCAGCCATGAGCCGCGCGATTCAATGTAGCCTAATGTCTATTGAATTATTCATAAATTATGTTTCCCTCACAAAGGTAACTAAAGAGTTCAAGAATTCAGAAAATGTGCTACGCCAGATTACGAAAAACCGCTAAAAAACCACCCTTTAGTTGTGGTCAAAAAATATGTGGAAACGTAATCGTAGACACTCTTATTCTTTGGCCATTTCAACTTCAGTAAAAAATAACAAACAAACTGCGGTTATAAACATAGCGAGACAACGCATGTTGTAAAACTTTCATTTAAGAGCTTGACGTTTCGTATGCTCCAACATACATCTTCAGAAGTAACGGTTACCTAAACTACAATAATTTAAACACGAAAGCTAATACCAAATAAGGAAAGCAATGACATTGAAAAAGTAAATAAAAATAAAAAGACCTAGTTGAGTCTGCTGGAAAAATATACTAGCACACTTATATTTTATTTTATTATATCTTCTTACCTAGTGTCCTACGAAAAACTTTATTACTTGTTACATGACCCTCCTCCATGTAAATTAGATGGTCCATAAATGAAGTTAAATATTTTAAATGTAGATGTCAATCTGATTATTATCATTATCATGATCGTTATCATCATCATCATCATCATCATCACCATTTCATCATCCTCATTATCTTCATCACCTTCATCATCCTCATCGTGCTCATCATCATCATCCTCCTCCTCCTCCTCCTCCTCCTCCTCATCATCATCATCATCATCATCATCATCATTGCTATTATTATTACTATTTTTATAAAGGACATATTTCCGGACAAAGCCACTGAAAGGAAGATTTTCTCGTTTACCATAAAATGTTCCAGCGATGGTTGCAATTGGACTGGTGAACTGAGAGGGAAAGAAGTAAATCTGTAACTAATGTGCTATCACGCCACTTAATGAGTTAGCTAAGTTAGTGAAACACTAGCACTGCATCGTTATTGCAGTGGTCATGGGTTAGAATCCCGTTCAAGTTCGTTTTTTAGGACTCTATTTATTCAACTGCGCATGCTCAATTTGTGTGCATACCTGCGATGATATTTTATACGTAGTAATTTTTGCAAGGACCACCGTGACAAAATTGAAGTACCGGATCCTCTTTTTGTTGAATCAGCGATAAGTTGAATTATAGACGAAAATTAGCAAGGCTGATTAAACAGTATAGGGATATATTTTCCAATATTTCGGAAGGCACGGCCTTCCTTCTTCAGGGTGTTACAGAGAATGACTCTAGTTTTAAACGTTACAAATTTAAAATATGGGAAATACGATGTGACTAGTAAAAAGAAAAATAATAACAAAAGACTGATAGACAGGACAAGTAACAAGTAACGATGAAAAAAGTAACAAAAATTTTACATTTTGCCTAAAGTGCACAAACAGGGAAACCCTGGGCGCCCTATGGTCTCTAGCAACTCTCACCCGACGGAACGCATCTCACAATTTGTAGACCACCATCTCAAACCTCTGGTGCAGACAACGCAATCGTTCACCAAAGACCGTGCAACACACTTCCTCAACAAACTCGAACAACCTGGACAACTCCCCGCAAACTCCCTTCTTGTTACTCTAGACGTTTCTTCTCTCTACACTAACATTCCCCATAACGAAGGCATCACCGCCTGCCGACATTTCCTTGACACACGAGACCGCAACAGTTCTACTGTTGGTACAGAAACTCTATGTGATCTCATACGTCTGATTCTCACTATGAACAACTTTACCTTCAACGACAAACACTACCTACAGATACACGGTACAGCCATGGGAACCAGAATGACACCTTCTTATGCCAACTTGTTCCGCGCCAAATTTGAAACAGACGCTTTGTCACGTGCTCCATACCAACCACACCCCAACCACACACATGGTGGCGGTACATAGACGACATCTTCAGTGATATGGACACATTCTGTTGACGACCTTCATGCTTTCACCTCTTACCTCAACAGCATTCACCCCACCATTACGTTTACATCTAATTATTCATTTATATCTATACTCTTTCTGGATGTCAACGTTTTTGTCGATAATGGCAATATCACGACTGGCCTTTACACCAAAGCCACTGACAAGCATCAATACTTGTTACATTTTTCATGTCACCCTCAACATACCAGAAGAGCTATTCCACTCAGCGTAGCTCTTCGACTTCGTCGTATATGTTCCTCTGACGAGACTTTCAGACAATGTTCTAACGAACTCAAATCTTACCTCAACAAACGTGCATATAATTTATCTTTCCTTAAACAAGAAGTAGCACGCGTACTTAACATCACTCGTACTCAAACACTTACTCCCAAAGACACTCCCACTACTAATCAGCCGCAACGGGTACCCCTCGTCATTACATATAATCCAGCTCATCGCAACATATCATCCATCATTAACAAATACTTCAACATTTTGTCGTCATCTCCCCGTTGCACTAACGTTTTCAAAGCTAAATCCTTTGTTGCCTTCGGACGGTCCAACAACCTTAGTAATATATTAGTTAGTGCTAAACTTCATAAACCGTGTACCACCGCTAACGCACAACGCGGCTCTTTCCGTTGTGACAACAACTGCTTAAGGTGGCTCGATCGGATTTTTGAGTCACGATACCGTTCAACTTTGAGCAACTAGAGCACCACCATTATCAATCCAACAGAAAATCAAATGTCAGTGGTGTGCTAGAGAAAGATGAAAGTTTCAAATGGGGCACATTTCACCAAGATCTGAGTTACCATAGCAACGAAATGACGCCATGCCCCATTTTACATAAGACCAAATAACTTGCCACCAGTCATAACTTCGGAAATACGACTTCAGGATCTCGGAGTTGACATAGCTGCCTCAACGATGACAAAATTGTAAAAAAATCTATAAGAGCGTTTTCGAGAAAATTACGAGTGAATTTTCAAGGTGTCAAAATGCAACAAAAGTAAAGTTGTTTTAAATGTTATTGCAAACTATGTCTACAAGACTTGACTAAATGGCATTCTGGTCTTAAATGAATCTTCTAACATATAATTACCTCGAGTGAAAATCTCAGAGAAATCGCTCCGTTTGATTTTCAGAAACATTGGCGTGAATATCAACTGGTGTAGGCCGTTATTTTGCGTTTTATCAAAAATTGCTCCTAAAATTCTTAAATTCGGTGTGAATTAAAAACCACTCGATGAATTTTTTTTGTACTTGGCCTTAAATAAAATTAATCCATATTTAACGTAACACCGTAGTTTCAAATAAATTGAAACATTTTAAGGCTGCTAATTTTTAGCGTCAACTCAAGAAAATATTGCGCTTATTTTCACTCATGTTGTTTGTTTTCTTCATTACAATTTTCTTTTGTCTTGAATCATCATGCTATTGTACATTTCTGTATATCATGAATTCATTAAACGCGCGATTGCTTTCCGATAAATTCTCGAAGCATGCTAAAATATGCCGAAATAGCACTACAATAACATTTGTTGTCATTGTAGTGCCAGCTCGGGATATTTTAGCATGCCTCGGGAAAGTCGCCGGAAAGAAATCGCGCGTTTATGGATTCATAATATACAGAAATGTACAATAGCATGATGATTCAAGACAAAGGAAAATTGTAATGAAGAAAACAAACAACATGAGTGAAAATAAGCGCAATATTTTCTTGAGTTGACGCTAAAAATTAGCAGCCTTAAAATGTTTCAATGTATTTGAAATTCCGGTATTACGTTAAATATGGATTAATTTTATTTAGAGCCAAGTATAAAAAAAATTCATCGAGTGGTTTTTAATTCACACCGAATTTAAGAATTTTAGGAACAATTTTTGATAAAATGCAAAATAACGGCCTACACCAGTTGATATTCACGCCAATGTCTCTGAAAATCAAACGGAGCGATTTCTCTGAGATTTTCACTCGAGGTAATTATATGTTAGAAGATTCATTTAAGACCAGAATGCCATTTAGTCAAGTCTTGTAGACATAGTTTGCAATAACATTTAAAACAATTTTGCTTTTGTTACATTTTGACACCTTGAAAATTCACTCGTAATTTTCTCGAAAACGCTCTTACAGATTTTTTTTACAATTTTGTCATCGTTGAGGCAGCTATGTCAACTCCGAGATCCCGACGTCGTATATCCGAAATTATGACTGGTGGCAAGTTATTTGGTCTTATGTAAAATGGGGCATGGCGTCATTTCGTTGCTATGGTAACTCAGATCTTGGTGAAATGTGCCCCAGTTGAAACTTTCATCTTTCTCTAGCACACCACTGACGTTTGATTTTCTGTTGGATCGATAATGGTGGTACTCTAGTCGCTCAAAGTTGAACGGTATCGTGACTCAAAAATCCGATCGAGCCACCTTAACATGCAATTACATAAACGACGGACTTACCAATTATACATTAAGTTCTTCTGGCGAAACTAGATTTGTTAATCATCACATTGACTACAACTCCAAAAACGTTATCTACATGATACAGTGTAACCACTGTCACAAACAATACATAAGAGAAATCAAACGTAAACTTAAAGACCGCTTCAACGAACATCGCAGACCTGTTGACAAACAAACTAACAGCTCTAAGCCCACCACAGTATCCGAACATTTTTTGTGTAACAATCACAACGCTACTGACATGCAACTTATTCCTCTTGAACTAGTTAAATCTAATCGTGACAGTGCACGTAAAGCAAGAGAAGTATATCTCATTGAAAGAGGTCAAACCCTTAAACCGCAAGGTCTAAATAAGAAAGATGCGTTTCTTTTGCATCACAGCTTTCTATGTTTAGGTCATTTGTACTATTTATAGCTGTTCATTACTACTTTTCAGATTGTCACGTTCTCTCATATTTTTGAATTTTTAAATCTTTACGTTACTTTTTTCGTCGTTACTTGTTACATCTCCTGTCCATCAGTCTTTTGTTATTATTTTTCTTTTTGCTAGTCATATCGTATTTCCCATATTTTAAATTTGTAACGTTTAAAGCTAGAGTCATTCTCTGTAACACCCTGAAGAAGGAAGGAAGGCCGTGCCTTCCGAAATGTTGGAAAATATATCCCTATACTGTTTAATCAGCCTTGCTAATTTTCGTCGATGATATTTGATGTCCATTGAAGTCCCTAGAGCCCACGCTCCTTTTGGTCAGCACCAAGAATCGCGGCCCCTGGGCTGGTCTAACACTGGAAGTCCGCAATTCATGGACTTTTCGTTAATTCCAACAAATCCCATTAGCTGAAAATACGAAATGAAAATTCCGCGTATACTCAGAAAATTTAGTCCAAGCGATTCTTGGTGCTGACTAAATGGAGCACGGCCTCTGGGGACGAGAGTGTTTTACGTGGTCATCAAATATCAATCGACGAAAATTAGCAAGGCTGATTAAACAGTATAGGGATATATTTTCCAACATTTCGGAAGGCACGGCCTTCCTTCCTTCTTCAGGGTGTTACAGAGAATGACTCTAGCTTTAAACGTTACATTTAAAATATGGGAAATACGATATGACTAGCAAAAAGAAAAATAATAACAAAAGACTGATGGACAGGAGAGGTAACAAGTAACGACGAAAAAAGTAACGTAAAGATTTAAAAATTCAAAAATATGAGAGAACCGTGACAATCTGAAAAGTAGTATAGTGAACAGCTATAATAGTACAAATGACCTAAACATAGAAAGCTTGTGATGCAAAAGAAAACGCATCTTTCTTATTTAGACCTTGCGGTTTTACGGGTTTGACCTACTTTCAATGAGATTATACCTTCTCTTGCTTTTACGTGGCACTGTCACGATTAGATTTTTAACTAGTTCAAGAGGATCTCCGTTGCATGTCAGTAGCGTTGTGGATTGTTACACAAACAAATGTTCGGATACTTGTTAGGTGGGCTTTCTAGAGCTGTTTTGTTCTTGTTTGTCCAACAGGTCCTCTGCGATGGTTCGTTGAGGCGGTCTTTAAGTTTACGTTTGATTTCTCTTATGTATTGCTGTTTGTGACAGTGGTTACACTGTATCATGTAGATAACGTTTTGTTGAGTTGTGGTCAATGCGATGGATTCACAAATCTAGTTTCGCCAGACGAACTTAATGGTAGAATGGTAGGGGGTTTGGGGGGAGTCCGTCGTTTATGTTAATTGCAGTGTTAAGGTGGCTCGATCGGACTTTTTGCGGAGCCTTCAATCACAAAAATTGAAGAAAGACTGAAACATGAAAAGTCTGTCGCAGACGTGAAGAGTATGGTACAAGTGAGTAAGGAAAGATCTGCCATGGTTAAATTGACAAGTAGAGGAACAACAAAAGCATCCTTCTTGGCAGTTTCATGGCATGGGCTAGAGGACGTCGACGAAGCATCAAAAGCATTCTATGATCTCATTTGCTTCGTTCGTGAAGTTTGTGAGAATGAAAAACTATCTTGGTTTATCATTGGAGGGGACTTAAACCTTTACACAAGTAAAGTTGACCTACCAGAATACGAAGGAGTAACGATATCATGTGGCTCTTCTTTCGTCCTCTCCAAAGATGCCTTTGTCTTCTCAATTCCTTCTAATAAACTTCCTTCGACAGTGGACATTACAGTGTCTGAGGTAAAGCCTCTCGAATTAGAGAATGAAAGCAGCAAAGAAGCACAGCTGAAGCATGTGCCTGTTGTGGGTGTTCTTAACCTTGGACAAGATAGAGGTAAGCTGGAACAGTATTTTAAGTCGTACACTTTCCGGCCGACATTCGTTTATTTAACAAAGTTGTGAATATGCTCAAATTATTCGACTTTCTCAAAGTCCGCTTTCGAATTCCATTTTATTGTTCCTCTTCGTCTCGCTCTTCTCAGATCAGGAACAACCGAAACAAAGGCGTAAGATATTTCAGCATAGAGCCGCAAGAAACGTCCGAATGGCACTACAACAACAATAAAGACAATAAATGTTATTGTAGTTCCAGCTCGGGATATTTTAGCATGCTTCGGAAATTTACCGGAAAGCAATCGCGCGTTTTATGAATTCATGATATACAGAAATGTACAACAGCATGGTGATACGAGACAAAAGAAAATTATAATGAAGACAACAAACAACATGAGTGAAAATAAGCGCAATATTTTCCTGAGTTGACGCTGAAAATTAGCAGCCTTAAAATGTTTCAATTTATTTGAAACTCCGGTATTACGTTAAATATGGCTTAATCTTATCGAGGGCCAGGTATAAAAAAAATTCATTGAGTAGTTTTTAATTGACACCCAATTTAAGAATTTTAGGGCCAATTTTTGATAAAATGCAAAATCACGGCCTACACCAGTTGATATTCACGCCACTGTTTCTGAAAATCAAACGGAACGATTTCTCTGAGATTTTCACTCGAGGTAATTATATGTTAGAAGATTCATTTAAGACCAGAATGCCATTTAGTCAAGTCTTGTGGACATAGTTTGCAATAACATTTAAAACAACTATGCTTTTGTTGCATTTTGACACCTTGAAAATTCACTCGCAATTTTCTCGAAAACGCTCTTATAGATTTTTTTTACAATTTTGCCATCGTTGAGGCAGCTATGTCAAGTCCGAGATCCCGACGTGGTATTTCTGAAATTTTGTCTGGTGGCAAGTTATTCGGTCTTATGTAAAATGGGGCATGGCGTCATTTCGTTGCTATGGTAACTCAGATCTTGGTGACATGTACCCCATTTGAATCTTTCATCTTTCTCTAGCACACCACTAACGTTTGATTTCCTGTTGGATTGGTAATGGTGGTGCTCTAGTCGCTCAAAGTTGAACGGTATCGTAACTCAAAAATCCAATCGAGCCACCTTGCAGTCAGAAAGCATTACAAGCAATTTGATTGTATACTTTAAACAAACCTTGAAATAATGATTCCTTGTTTTGTTTTAGTGGCAAAAATAGTGCCACTGGTGAATAATTAGCTATGCCGAGAGCCAATCAGGTTGCAAATATCACCAGTGAAGTTCAAATTGAATATAATATTAAATAAAGTAACGGATAATCGCAAGAGGCCAATATCACGCGAGTTTTCGGAAGTTCGAAAAATTGCCCGAGTAGCCTATCAACTGTTTTCCGACTAATACCTCCAAATTCCAATTCGTTCACTTCCTCTATATATCCTGGTCGAATTGGAATTTGAAGTGCTGGTTTTCAGGACGAAGGAAAACCAGAGAACCCGGAGAAAAACCCTCAGAGCAAGGCGAGAACCAACAAGAACTCAATCAATCCACATGTGGCACTGTGCCGGAATCGAACCAGGGCAACATTAGTGGGAGGCGAGCGCTCTCACCACTGCGCCAACCCTACTCCCCTTACAGTGCCTCTCTTTACCTAGGTCTGATCCATATAAAATGCGTACCGACACTGGGGTTGGCCCTGGGATGGTCGACTCACATTTCAAGATGCTAAGGAGCTAGAAATACTCCAAGTCCCGTCATGCCAGGAAACCTGAGTATGCTCTGGCGGTATGGACCATTTGGCCGGACACAGACTTTACCTGTACCTTATATAATGTTTTCATATTACGTAGTAGCAGGCTTATTGGTGCCCCAAATCAATGAAATTGCAGCCATCATTTGGTGTCCCAAACCAATCCTGTGGCCGAGTTGAACTCCTTTCTTACGTGCTGCGCCGGAAAAATTTGAGAACGACCTTTTCACTCTAAAAAGGCATCAATTGCTTTCCGTCCGCAGTACGCCGGATAAATTCCTAAACCCAACAATCACCAGTTATTTTGGCGTTTGAGAAAAAAATTCGTTCAGGGAAATCACGTGAGACCATTATAATTTTTCAAAAAGCT
>JAHPZR010004898.1:40000-55000 GCA_019787425.1 Platygyra sinensis
TTTTGAAAATCAGTGAGACTTCATTCAGTACACACAATATTAACAATAGAAAGGTGAACGTAACTAGTTTTAGTGGCTGTAAAAACGGGGTAAAATTATAAAGGATTAGACAGGTTGCGGCCTCAGAACGTGGTCATCGGCCACATAATTAACGGAATGGCCTCATTAGCGGGTTTTCTTATAACAAAAGGTATGGAAGCAAGGGGAGCGTATTAATGAGGTGACCGTGAGGTGGGTTCAGCACTTTAATTAATATTAGTTGAAGTTTGTAATTCCGGGGAACAAATTTTAACTCACTCCCATAGCCAATTACTATGTTAGCAAAGTTTTCCCACGTGAGCATATGATCAAAGATACCATCGAATAATGGTACATTCTACAATGAACTTAGTGGTTAGCTTACCTACTCAGAAATATTTACTCTTTCATATGATATAGCTTTTGTTTTAGCTTGCTGTTGATAAAAATTAGGATCACGTTCAGTAGGTCTAAAGGCGTTTTGTCCAGCCACAGCTGTAGTTGGTATCAAAAGCTACAATCTACAAGTTTGATTTGGTTAACGATTCATACACTCTCCAAACTCGTTTCCCAGGGTCTCTCCTCACTCGCCCCAGGGGGCAGTAAGATGAGAGACCCTGGGAACGAGGTTGAGACTCTCCGAGGTTTAACTCGTTATTGGCCTTAGATTCTAGCTTGAGCTTGAAGCACATATTCGGGTATCAACGTAATCACTGTTTCCAGTGTTCCCATTCATTCTTAAGAATTTACGAACTGACCAATCACAGCTCAGTGTGAGGACGTAATGCGAGCGAGTTTGGTTCGAGTTAGTTAGTTGATTGCTTTAAAGACACTTGGTACAGCCACAGCTGTATTTGAGGTAATGAGTTCCTCTCGAACTCATTACCTCAAATAGAGATGCTATTCGCAAGGCAAGAGAAGCTTTTCTGATCTCCAATGGCAAGACCCTTGAACCTTTTGGACTGAACAGGCGTGAAGAAACTTGATCTATTTATTTCTTTTATTTTTTTATGTATCCGCTTTAGTACACGTTTCAATTTTTCTCTATTTTTGTCAACCAATCATGTCACATATATTTTCTTTAGTATCATTTAAATTTTTGTAACTGTTTTATCCATATTTACTTGGCTTCAGTGTAGCCCCTGAGGAAGCTTAGACCTGTCTAACCGAAATATTGGGCATTAAATGTATCTTTTTTAGCCATCCGGTCAGCCTTTCAATTATTCTTGTAGAAGACATCAGATAAACCTGTTCACGCTGTTCAGTGCTGAACAAGTGAAGCAATTTTTCCTGAGCTACACCCCTCGTTACATCTGTCGTGTAAAATAACACTTTTCCAGATAATAAATCCTTTATTGACCAGGCGTGAGGTCAGATGGCTTGATGTTGGCCTCGGTCTTTTTAATTTCTTGTATACGTATTTATCGACTTGACTCCGTCTCGGTCCTATAAACACACAGAAAAAGAACTTGGCCAGCATCCAGTTATCTTGACCTCAAGCTTGGTCAATAACTCATATTTATGGCTACTGTTAGAGAATAAAATGCACGCCAGAATGTATTCTATTAAGTTACTCGTTTCGTTATTAAATTGCTAAGGGAAAATTTGTTTTTTGGTGTTGGGTAATATAATCGTGTGGTATTCCTGAGCATTAAAATAGGGTTACTTGATTTTCTATCTCATTACTAATCAAATAATAGTTTCAACCTTACACTACGCTATGTAATTTTTTACCTTAGAAGGAAAACTTGAGTTTATTCATATTTATCGAGCACCATCATTTTCTTTCTTCTCGGTGTCAGTCGAGATAATGAAGTAAAATTGATGTCTACTTTTTGGAAGCGCTCCTTCTGGAAATAATCATTTGGGAATCTATAACTTATAACAATTTTGCTGTGTAATTTTTTCAGCCAAACTTTATTCGTTTAGTAGTCCTTTTTGGACATTGAAATACTGTTGTCTAATTAAAATTCTTTCTCGTTTATACTTCGCACAAAAGGCCAGGAAAAGCGTATTTTACCCTAATCAGTAGTAAGGTGTTTGTTTGCATATGTTTAAACTCAAGAGCACGTACAGAGATAATGATATGGAGAAGGCAGGTTTATGGTTTTGGAAAGAGCAACCCACGAAGCTGTAATTATGCAATCTTCTTCTTGTAACACTTACGTTGTAAGAATATTTAACAACAACTTTTCTCTCTTAACTTAGTGTTATCCTAAACTTTTAATCGGTGAAAATGCAAGATTGTAACTTTTATATTATTCACGTTATTTTGTTTGGGTCAACCACTTAGGAAGAAGTTGATTAAAATCAAAGAAGAAAATCTTCTAGTCAAGCTTGATTCCTCGAAGGAAATATGCTAAGTAGCTCGGTGCACATGCAGTCGCAATAGAGCCTTCTGTGAACTGCGCATGACGTTGCGTTGGCGTAGTTGACAGCTTGGACAGTGATTTGATGGTCATGTGGTTGAGCCTTCAAAAGGAACATGGTAAGTGAACTAGTAGTAGTTGAAGTTCTAGTTGAGGTTGTAGTTGAAGTTGAAACTGAAGTAGTTGTAGCAATTCCTGTAATCAGTCGAGAGCAACAGTACGAAACGTCGTGAATATTGTACTGACGACACCAGTAGTAAAATAAAGGCAGAGTAACCAAACAAGAGAGTGTTGGAGTGATCTGCTAATTCCCCGAAGATTGCTCTAACACTACAAACTACAAAACACTGGGAATTAATAGCCCTTATGCATGATGACATGAGACAAGCAAATTTCACCACCAAGCCTCACTTTTAAATACAAATTGTAAATTTTATCGTAAACGAATACCCAAAGCAGCAAAGATGAAAAACAGCTATTTATTCAAATTGATGTCACATCTGATAACCTTTGTAGTTTCTGTAAAGAACGCCCGGAAACAATTTTACATTTGTTCTGGGAATGTATTTTTGTTCAAGCTTTTTGGAATGGAATTAAACAGTGGATGAGCAAAAGGCCACGTTTTCCGAACAATGTTTTCTCTTTTCAATCCTGTCTAGGTTTTGTCGATAACGCTTCAAATATTCTGTCCCACCACTTTCTCTCTTATCTGCAGATATCACATCCACTGGTCCAGATTAATGCGCCTTTTCCCATCACCAGCTCTTTGTCTTTTATTTAATATATATATTTAAGGTAGACGGCCGGGCTCCCTTGCGGGAAGTGCAATGCCCGCCGACTGACAGTCTCATCCACAGCGAGGATACAGTGCTAATCCAACGCTAGTGGGTCTACCTAAGGTAGGGAACCCCTACTACACATGGCCAGTTCGCCAACTTCGCCAGGTAATCGAACCCTGCCTACCTTCAAACAAAATCCCAAAACCCCTCACCCAACTCAGCACAAACACAAGACAAAACAAAACAAGACATGCAAACACGCGGCAGAACGAAACCTGTGCAGTACACCAACAAAGGAGACCCAGCACCAGGAGATACAAAAAACAGAAACAAACCAAACTACAAACAGAAAGTGAGCTTACCATCAGCAACGGCGGCAACTATACCACGCGCACCTCATTGACGATGGAAATAACGTCTACGTCGAGAAGACTTGAAACGCTTGAAAAAGAGGTAAGTTGAACTTCACACGTGCCTTTACACTCTCGATGACGGACACAGTGCCAGGCTGAACACCACGAAAACGAAAGGACCGACAAACCAAAAGAAGAAAGACGCTCAGCAGTGTAGAGAACACCATGGGCAGTCTTCCAATTAAGGTTAATGACCTGACGATCAAGATCAAAGACGGACAAAGACCGCCTTGTAGTTGGCCAGTAAAGAGCACCAAACGTAGGGGCAAATTTCTCAACACAGTGAGGGTCAGCCAGCCTTTCAGAAAGAAGAAAAAGATAACAGGACTAGGTCGTCATTGAACAAACGGGTACGCAACAAAGGGGATCAGCAGCCCCAAACACCAACGAAGACCGATGAGCAGAAAAAGTACCACCAGGCTCAAACCAGGCCAACACCAAGGATTTGTAGAAGGGCGGGAGGTCCCCAAGACGGAAAGAAGATGGAGCAGAGAAAACGTCCGTCGCAGAAGCAATAAGACACAAATCAACCAATACGACACAACGAAACCCATCCAGAACGGGAGGAAGCAAAACGCTTGCCCTACTGGGCCAAAAGGGACAAAACTTTCAATTTGACGTCAACAACAGATAACCCGCCAAAAGAGGGGAGACTGAACAACTACAGTGCGGGAGACAAGATCTTTCTTCCCACTCCAAAAAAGTTCAACATTAGGCTACAGAGCTCGTGTAAAGTTCGAGGCGGTATGTAAACGAGAGAAGCAACGTACCAAATCCGAGACAAGGCAAGGGCATTGATGACTAGAGCTTTGCCACGAAAATACAGGGAGCAAGAACGCCAAGAAGACAGGACCTTGGCAACAGCGTCAACACGCGGCCGCCAATTCTCCTCCACCAAATCCCCAGCACCAGTGAAAACCCCCAGAACCTTCAACTTTAACGATGACCAATCAAGGTCCCCAGGAGGATCCAAACGGCCTCTTCAGCTGGCAAGCCAAAGACCCTTTGACTTAGCACGATTTAATTTGGAGCCCAGAGCTTTCTCATACAAATCAGAGTCTCCAAAGCAGCCTTAATGGAGTCATCCGACGGCATAATAAGAGACGTGTCGTCCGCGTATTGCGAAATAGGCGACAATGGCGGTACACCGGGGAGAGCAAAACGCGAAGTACGTGGATTGCAACGAATAATCATTGCAAGAACTTCAGAAACAAGCACATAAAGCAAAGGGAAAAGAGGACAGGCTTGACTAACCCCACGAGTTAAAAAAAAGAAAGGAGACAAATAACCATTGACGTTAACAGCACTTTGGACACGATTGTAAAATAAATTGACCCAGGTAATGAAGGAGAGACCAAAGCCCATAGTAGAGAGAGTGGAACGCATAAAGTCTCAGTCCACTCTGTCAAAATCTTCTCTCCTGATCCAAAGATAGTACAGCAACAGGAACATCAAAAGAAGTACAGTAATAAACAACGTCACGAAGAAGCGCCACATTTTCACCGATATACCTGCCAGAAACCCCGAAAGTCTGGTCTTTATCCACCACCAAATGAATCACTTTCAAAAGCCGGCCAGCAATGACACGAGCATCTAACATATAATCGACATTAAGAAGGGAGATCGGACGCCATGCAGTTCTTAGGATCAAAACGATCACCCTTCTTAAAGGACAAAGAAATGACACCACGACGCTGAGACATAGAAAGACAGCCAGAGTCAAAACACGAATTCAGAACAGTAACTAAATCGGAACCAAGAACAGGCCAGAATTTGACATAAAACTCCATGAGAAGGCCATCAAGGCCAGGGGCCTTACGCTTAGCCATACCCTGGAGGGCGGTTAAACATTCAGCATCAGTGAGATGTCCCTCACAGAGAGCAGCCATGGCAGGTGATAAGGAAGAAGACTCATTGTTAAGTAGCGAGGCACGGATGACAGGATCAGTCGGAGCAGCAGAGAATAAAGATGTATAAAAAGCAGCAAAAGACGCATACAGCTCAGCAGGAGAAGAACGATAGTACCTTCATCTAACTTGATGGCAGAAATCCAGCAATCAGCACCGTATTTCTTCTCAAGCCTAAAGACATAATTATGCCGAGGAACTCTCGCCCTCCTCCACCCAACGAACACGAGAACGAACCTGGACCCCCTTGGCAGCTTCAAGGTCTAATTTGGCCAGTTCGGGTAAAGCAGAATAATAGGGGCCAACGCAAGTTGAAAAACCACTATCTACTTTTACCTTTAGATGGTCGACAAGACGACCCAAAAGGTCCCTACTGCTAGAAAGAGCTTTGGATCTCTCACAGCAATATTGGATTGTTAGACCGAGGGATAGAGGCGCGCCAATTGCGCTAAGCAGCGGAGATAAGATCATAATACTCATTCTCAAATAGGATAGAGGTATTAAGTTTCCACAACCCAGGACCAGGGGAACAACATCAGGAACAGACGTCGGCAACAGAAGCGCACAGTGGTCAGAGAAGGGGCAGGGGACATCATTTATCATCATTTTATCATCATTTAATTAAAATCATTTCCACCACACAAATTTATGAATTCATACAAGAGTCAGGGTACAAATATCTCCAGATGTCAACGATGTAGCAGTCATCGAAGAACGCTACAAGGCAAGCTGAGCTCTCGCGGCTGGAATCAAGGGGATCAAAACCACGGCGATCCTTCGCTCTATCGAAAACAGTACTAAAGTCACCCACAACAAGGGTGGGGACAGAAGGATGAATCCTATCAGGAACGTCTTCAAGGAACTGGTCACGATCAGGGTTGCGATTTGGAGCCAACACGAAACAACTGACCGACATAGGAAAACTCACACTGAAGGAAACGACCGGCCGCATCCGACAATGAATTCACAAAGGACAACGAGGGCGATGCAGAATAATACAGCTACAAGAGTGATAAAAACCAGGGGAGACACAAGACGAAAAACCGGAGGAAGCACACCACAGGGAACAATCATCCGTGGAGACACAATGAGTCTCCTGCAAACACACAATATCCACAGCAACAGGCAAAGATCGCAACAAACTGAAGGCAGCCAGCCCTTTTGGACTGATCACGGATCCCATTGCAATTAAGGGAAAGGATAGACAGAGCCATAAGGGAGGAAAAAACGAAAAGCAACAGCACAATGTGAACAAAATTACAATTTAGAATTCGGAACCAAATAGAGATTGACACAAATTGGACCAGAAGATAATTTGGAATTTGAAGCCAGAGGCAAAAGGACAGCACAAGCCGGTGCATTACAAACTAGTGTTAAACAGGTTAAGGCCACTAGATAACTCTTAGCCACAACATTAACATTACTATTACTTTTACTTTTGCTTTTACTTTGACTTTTAACCACTAACAGTAAGAATAATGTTACATTACTTTCCGGGCCCATTTACTATTACTTTAACCTTTACTTTTGCTATTACTTTTAACTTCCAGTAAGAATAACGTTACATTACTGGAGTATATTACAACACTAAAGCAATATATTAGGAAAGCAACAATTTGGAAAGACAAAATGGGAATTTGGACCAATGAAGGAAAAATAGAAATTTGGACAATAATTATACACCGGACCAAACCACAAATATAACCAACTAACAAACCACGAACGAAATAGCCATCATTTCCTTGAAGATCTCGAACTCAAAGTGGTCTATGGTGGCCCATCATTATCACGCGCCTTTTTAGCCTCAAAACAGAGATCGACTTCATTTTGTAATGAAATAATCAACTCTGTTCGTGTTTTCATTTTATTTTATCTTCGATTTTCTATTTTGAATTATTTTTTAAAAGCCAGATTGATTTCAAATGGTTTTTCAATTTTAAATCAAATATCATTCTGACTTTAAATTTTACAAATGCCTATTGGGAAAGGACCAGCGCTATCACCATTAAAAAAAAAAAAAGTTGAACGGCCCAGCGTTATCACTCCACGCGGTAAGGCCTGGGACTGCGGCATGTTCTTGTCAAAGCTAGAGAGCGCGCATCCTAGAGTGTATCGACAACAGTATATCGATAGACACTGACTGTTTGGTTGTGATTAAACGAAGCTGATATGAAAAGGAGAAGACTGGAAGCAGAGAAGGAGTCTTGGGAAGAGTTTGAAAAACGCGTTGGAAATAAGAGAAACAATGCAAAGAAACCAGCCGTGGGGAAAGTTCCGAGTGATATCCTTGTTCAGAGAATGTCGTCTACTGCTTCAGGACGATTAAAAAAATACGAGCCATTGGACACCAGAGATTTCGTTCCATTTGAAGGTTACGAAGAACTCAATTTAGAAAACATCAAGGAAGCCTGTGAAAAATTTTACAATGCTCCAGCTGGATCCTGTGATATTCTCGTATCAGACAGAGGTCCATCGTGTTCTAAGTTCGAACAGATCAAAGCACGGTCGCAAAGTATTCTTCATCCGATTTCTTGAGCCAAAAGAGAATGCCGATCGCACATTTCGGGCTCCAGAAGCGTCATTTGAACGTACACCTGCTCGTCCCAAGTCTGCACCAGCTTCACCATCACGGGTTAAACGTGTAACTACACCAACAGTCGTGCCCAAATCAGTGTCGATCGCACAACTTTTGAGAGCCGGAACACTGGTGAAGCCGCTGAAAACTACCACTCTACAACTGGAACATTTTGATGTAGAAAGTAACAAATGGGGTTCCAGCTTGTTCGATTAACTTACAAATACAGGAGGAGCCCTTCTCCAGTGGAGCCTTTAGAGATGCTTTTAAAGCCACCTGCAGTGACACTGGTTTGTCCGGTCAATGGGTGGTGAAAAAATACCAGCCTACATCAGTGAAAACCATTGTGGACATCTTGCAATCTACAGTGGAAGATCATACTCGTAAACAAGTACAAATGCACGCCGTCGCCAGAAACATCACACAGAGATTTTCATCGAGAGTACCCATCCCTTTTGGCGATACCTTCAGTTACGGTAAGGTGTTTTACTCCGTTTTAGATGAACTCCCGGTAACAGTGGAAGAATTCGTACCTGGCGAATTTCAAAAATATGTGAACAATGACGGAACCTGTTATGCTCCGGTGACGGAGGACCACCAAGAAGTGTACGCTAAAGCGGAATGCCTTGTGCATTTCAGCTACGCCTTTTCGGAGAAGAAAATGATGTTGGTTGATCTTCAAGGGTCAATGTTCAAACTGTATGATCCTGAAATTGCTACCTCCAAATTTACATCGGATACAGACGAATCGTATTTTTGCGCTGGGAACCTTTCTCACGTAAGCATTGATAATTTCTTCAAAGAGCACGAATGCAACAAGTACTGTGAACTGATGGGACTTAAAGATTAATGTTTATCTAGAATTAGGACTTTCGTACGGCAAATGATAATTGAAGACAAACTGCACAAGCAAGCTCAAATAAATTCCTTCCCTCTCAACCAGCACTTGTGTTAACGTAGTTTCGTTTTGATATTTCACAAATATAAATTGAGCTGTAAAATAATGTAAAATTTGTAAAATGTATTGTGACTGCACCGATCTCGATGCCAGACAAGATAAGTTGTTTGTTTTACTCCCGCTGGATAGGGTATGGTTTTTTGGCCTCGGTGTCCTAAACAGGGTATACAATTCGACTTGCTTCTGTCCTAAACAGGTTAGACCTGTCCTAAACAGGGTATGTTATTACGAGCCGAGAGACTTTAACCGAGACTGCGAGCAGCCTCTTTCTTTTTTTTTTAGCCTGCGACCCGGAGCCTGCGAGAAGTCGAAAGAGCAAGCGATCGAGCGGCAGAAAAGCGACGCATTTTTTCCTGATTTGCGCAATATCAACTGAGTGAACCGGCATATGGTAGGTCTAGTTTCTTTGGCTTGGGATAACGCGATGAAAGAAAGATGTTACTGTGTTGCGCAGACATGAGGGATCCCGCTGGTATATGTATTGTTTAGGGATATTTTTCTCTGTAAAAGTTCTATTAGTGCTTTAATCAAAATAAAATTAACCTTAAAAAATAAGTTCCTCTTATTCATCATACAAAAATTG
Organism: Platygyra sinensis; assembly: GCA_019787425.1. Taxonomy (NCBI): domain Eukaryota; kingdom Metazoa; phylum Cnidaria; class Anthozoa; order Scleractinia; family Merulinidae; genus Platygyra; species Platygyra sinensis. The sequence continues at coordinate 49,603 of JAHPZR010004898.1, forward strand.
AAGAAATCATTCCTCTTTGATTTGCTATTTAAAAAAAATCGCTTTTCTATAGATGCAATGACGACATTTTGCCACGCTAATTTAGAGCTTAATGCTTGACTGCTTTTTGTTTAGTTCAAGTGTAGAGACGCAACAACTTGGTTTTAGACGAATGACTTATTAAACAGTGAAAATTCCTGTAAAACCAGTGAGTGTGCATTTTGTCGCTTGTCCTAAACAGGGTCTTAAAATGGAGGTTGTTGTCCTACACAGGGTAGGGTTTTTAGCGTATTTTTGTCCTAAACAGGGTCAGGATTTCAAACTCTCGGCGGCACCCCTGTACCCAAACATTGGTCAAGTACCCCCCCCGGGGTTAAAGCGAATAACACCGCTCACCGACAACAGCTTGGCAATTTCTGGCTAATGAAAGCTCCTACCAAAGGTAAGCCAAAACATAAAAGCTGCTGTTTATCAAAGTTCGTAGTACTGTTTATTGCTCAATTTTTATATCCTCAAGTGATCTCAAGTAAGCATTCAGCTTGGTTGAATAAATTTTGCTATTTGCTCCGCGGGAAATTCAAATTCTTACATCTTGCGCGTGCGCCGTTGCTAATTTAGGACAGGTAAAGAAAAGGTTGATTTTAAATTCTGTAAAACTATTGTATTCTTTTTAATGTCCTGTGATCATGGTCCCTGGTCCCTTGTACATGTGCGAAATAAGATCGGAGCAACTTCAGAATACCCTGCAACTAATTTGCATATCCTCTCAACGCTTTAGAACGAGGAAAACAGAATTAAGAAGAATTTATTCATATGTAAATTAGTTCCGGGGTATTCTGAAGTTAAGCCCTCATCCCATCAGTTGAAACAGCTTTGAATCAAGAAAGCAAACTTTAGTTGCAAATTGAATGAGAAGGCTATCTGTCTGTCCTTCAAAAATTATGGTCATGCAGATATAATACCATTTTCGAGCTACCGTGAACGGCAAACTTTTTTCCGTGTTGTTGCACGCTTTTCTTATTTCTAATCATCATGAAGTTTTTTTTATTATAAAGGAAAATGAAGGGCCTGTTTAAACTTTTTTCCAGTGCCAGTCATAGACTTCAGGGAAACTGACCCCACTGGTGAGTGGTCACTGGGCATTGAACTTAGTTTTAGCCCTGTCTATTCAGCAAGTCCTTGTTTTGCTTTAAACTTGATTTAGGGGTATGTTTTAGTCAGCCGTTTACCCGTATATTAGAGAGAAGAAATTATGTGATTGTAATAACTTTCTTTTCCATAAAATCATTATATATCAGGTCTGAGATGCCAAGAATTTCATACTTAAAAATCTTTTTTGAATGTCACAGTACACGTGTAGTAAACAATGGAGAAGTCTAGATGGATGGACATTTCCATGAACTTGGTTGGACAAGGCATAAGTCTGACAATATGATGGAGGAGTCTGGATGCTTACTAGTAGGACAAGCTTGATGGATGGTGAGATGGAAAGTCAACTAAACAAACCATTTAGACCAGGTAAATACACTCTTTTCTCCTACTAATACACTCTTTGTCTGGCATCAAGACTGCAATCTCATTTTCATTCCAGCATTTTCTTTTCAACCAAACATTAAGAAAACAAAATAATTAACAACTATTCACAGAAGTGGAGGTGGCTAGCGACTGAGCCGCGACACCGCAAGGTAAATATCCACTGCTAGCCACCGACACTGAGGAGAATAGTTGTTTTAGCATATACTTATTTACTGTGAGATAATATACACCACAAAACTTAATTTGGATGCTTTCTTCACTTGCAACGGATAGAAATAGGGACGCCATTTTTTCTTGATTTGCTCGGAGGTAAATAGCAAAGGATATTCGGAGTTTGGCGAGCCAACCCTTTGACATTATCCACCGTTTTAGTATATACTAATTTACCATAGGGAACTGACATCTTGATGAGGTTTGAAAATTTGAACTTTTAGGCAGGGATCCAATCACCATGATTATTAAGCCAAAATTGAGTTTCCCTTACATATAGGTCAAAAACAAAATTTTCTTCACTTTGTGTGGTCTTTTTCTTTGGCCACTTAGAATTCAAGGAAATTGGCCACTAGGTACTTAAGTTAGTATTTAGCTCTGACCATGCAACAGGTCTAAGTTTGTCTCTGAACATAATTTTCTGGGTGACTGCTTGGGTTGGTAGTTCATGATTGTGTATGTGTATATTGGAAAGAACAAATTATTTATTTGTTGATTGCTTTGTCCAGCAATAATGAATTGGTCTGAGTTACCAATGACTTCACACCTATGAATCTTTTTTGAATATTGTCAGCAATGGAGAAGGCTGGATGGATACTTTAACTTGGACAAGACAATGGTCTGGATGGAAACTGTGATATTAACCTGACTGTATGGTGGACAAGTCTGCAGGCAAGACTCAATGGACAGTGAATGTGAAGTGGATGGATAGTATACATTTGGAGATGCCTGCATGGAAAGTGATCAAGCCAAACCATATACTAGTTAAATACACTTTGTTAGTTTGTTTCACCCATAACTTCAGTCCAACACTACTTCCTGTGCACCTTCCCCCCAAACCCCACAGAAATTTGTTATAAGTAGATGCAGCATGTTGGTAAAGTCTGCATGCAAGCCAAGTGGCCCATCAGGCCAGAGATTATCTCAGTTCTTGTAGCATAAAGCAACTAGAAGCATTTCTACTCCCCCCCACCCCCCCTCCCCCGGATGAGATACTAGTCTACCGCATGGTTACCCCCAGCATTAAATATCCATTTATACACCTGGTTGAAGAGAAGCACTGTCAGAGCAATATTGTTTTGAGTTTCACTTAGCCTAAATTATGTTTAGCCACATTGATAGACCTGGAAGTTTGTTTATTAGTGCCATTAATGATCTGATGCAGTGCCAAGCCCAGTGCAGTTTTATGTTGGACACCAGGGAGGGTGTCTTTTGGATACTGAAGACAGCTTTATTGTGAAAAGGGGATTTTTACTTTTTTTCTTTCTTGCCTTACACCTGTTATACTTTATTCAATTTTTGTGAATGGACCAAGTGTGCAAATAATTATTTCTGGGATCAAGTTATTTGTCAGTTCATTAGGATAGTTTTTTAGCAGTTTTTCCTGAGTGGGACTGTAGTTTCTTTTTCTCATATGCATTGTTTTTGTCAGCTTATTCACATATTTTATTGTCTATACATGAAAACCAAACATACTCACTTGTTATGTCTGAGTCCAGTTTTGTAGCACAGTTTTGCTTAAAGATTAAATCCATACCTAAGTTGGGAAAAAAATCTGTTTATCTAGTAAACTGATCAAATGCTTATTTTACGACAGATTGCTAAACTACACAGACAGCATCCCAAGACTGCAGCAGAATGGAGAAAGGGAAACAGGAAAGAACTGGAAAACCAAACTTTGAAAAATGCATGTTTACTAGTTTTGGAGGCATTAACTCTAAGATATTTAACATAGTATTAAATTATTTATTTGGCCCAGCCCATGAGGCCTTTGAATAGGGGTACAGCTGGCCTGGGGTTTTCCTCCTAGGTGCAAGTGGACGTACGGGGAGGTTTTTCACCCAGCTGTTGTTCCACAACCCCTGTTCTCATTTACTATCTTTAGCAGTTACTAGTTTGCAACTGGCCAGGTTCTAATGTAATTAACACTTGTCATTGGTTGCGCTGGCTTGAAATGAGCAAAACTGACACACTCTTAACCCTTTAGTGCCCCAGGGGCCTCCCTTTGACGAGTAAAATCGTCTGGCGTTAGACAGAGTAAAATCTATAAGTCACTATTGGGCATTAAAGGGTTAAAGGAGATAGTTTTTTAACCCTTTAGTGCGCGAGGGGCCTCCCTTAGATGAATAAAATCGTCTCGCGTTAGACAGAGTAAAATCTATAAGTCACCATTGGGCATTAAAGGGTTAATGCATGATGCACACAGTCACAAAACTGTGAACAAAAACTACTTGACCAGCAACTGCTTACACTCTACAAAATAATGACTTATTCATAGCGTCAGCAAATTGAAAACTTCTTCAAACAGACCTAATAACATTTTGACTTAAACAATACACATAAAATCATAAGCAGCATAGCTTCAATTCCACAAGCTATGCCGGCTTAGTGATAACTTGACAAAGGATAATTCAAATTGAAAGGCACTGAAAACTGACACTGTCATGCCTAGATCAGCTGTTATGGACTTGACTGCCTACCGTCAGCAAAAGAATATTATAAATTGAACAACTTTGCTAATGACAAACAAACCCACAAAGTACTTATATGAGACCTGACTTCAATACATCATTGCACACAACAGGAATCCAATGAAGCTTAGACGACTACCATTGACACAGAAAAACCACCAATATATCTACTTAACATGAACTCTTTGCAACAACTGTCAAAATAGTACACACTACCAAAATTACACAAACGACATTTACATGCTAATGCAACCCATGACCTCATTACTCAACAATGAGTATTTTTCCAATATTTCTTTAACATGTAGGTGTGTGTGCCACCATTGCTCAAACAAGTGCCTTTTTCTGTTTTGCAAATGAGTATCGGCCTAGCTGAATATGCAACTGATTTACATTGGTTATTGTCTGGAGTGAGAGGTCTTTGTTACAATGTACAGTTTTCATTGCAGTATATGTTCTATCATGCATTTAAATTTTTTTTTTTATTAAGTGGTGCTTAGGCAAGCAAATAGAAGAGACAACTTACTTAAATTCAGCAGTGTTGTATGAAAGAATGACATCCAATTTTTTTGCACATGGTTTACCCTCATATGCATAGTTTTTATTAACAATTTTCACTGATTGTTTATCATTTTTGGAAAGCAATTACTATCCATTTTTCCTTTGAAGATATTTTATTTAACCATGCTAATTCAACAGGAAGTTCTTTTGGAAAGGCAATGGTATTTATTTCTGAATTTCACTGTGAATTGACTCAATTTTTTCTCATTCTTAAAAATTCTATCTAATATGAATGCAATGAAACATGCAACACATTTAGGACTCAGTGGGTAAAATGTTATTTCAACTGGCAATCAATCCATCTGGACAATCTAATTCATAGGTTTTGAAAAAGGGCCAAGCAGAATTCATGGAACAAACAACATCACACTTTATGATGAGGGATAAACTAATCTTTCACGGAAAGGTTTTGATTGATTCATGTGTGGGAACTACATTGCTCAGCAAAGTCCTCTGACTCTAAGCAATAAACTAGTTACTCACAAAAGCACAGCTGATTCCCGGGGGGGGGGGGGTACTCCCTTATTTGGGCTATACGGGGACGTGCCGCTGGATAGGGTATGGTTTTTTGGCCTCCCTGTCCTAAACAGGGTATACAATTCGACTTGCTTCTGTCCTAAACAGGTTAGAACCTGTCCTAA
>JAHPZR010004898.1:57500-71906 GCA_019787425.1 Platygyra sinensis
AGACCTCGAACGAGCCAAAAGGGCAGCAGAAGAAACGCCAGGGGGCACTGGGGAGCAGGAAGCTTCGAAACTTTAATTTCTACCACGGGTTTTTGATCTGGACCTTGAAGAATCTACCTTCCAAGAATTCGAAGCAATCTCAGACATGTCCCGTTTCCGAGCAACAGAGGGCTCGGCCATGCTGACATCATGCGTTAGAGCACTCCCAGCAGATGAAGGAGCCGAATCGGTAGGACCCTCTGAAACCAGAACCTCACAGGTCTCACGGACAACCTAAGTCAAACCAGCCAAAACTGACTGACTCGCGGGACAAGAAACTGACTTTGGGAAGCATCTGATTGAGACTGGTATTCATCCAACTGGTTGAACCATTCGTCAACGATGGGAGCGGGCGTAGGAGCAGACTGTGAAGCCAAAACAGCAGGATTGATAACAGGGTCAGCGACATGGTCAGAGGAGCTAGCAACATCACCATCTGCAACATGAGTGGCAAAAGCCGCAACATCCGGCCCCACATCACCAGCCACTACATCAGCCCCAACATCTGACGCAACCAGTTGGAAGTCATCCTCATCACGTGGAGCCCGCTCCCAACCACGGCGATTTGGGCAGGAGTCAGAAGCATGACCGCCACCACACTTAAAACACACAGTAGGGCAATTTCGGGCAAAATGGCCCACACCCTTACAAGATAAACATTTCCCTTTGAGAGGGCAGTTAAATGCAATATGAGTTGCCTCTTTACAAATATCACAGTAGATCTGTTGCCCACGATACCACAACTTACAGCGATAACTACCCGTTCGTTACAAAACACGGAATGCGACCCTTGAGGTTAATACGCCCAATACGCGCAATACGCGTGGCCGTCGAAACCTCAGGAAGATTCGTCCAATGCTGGTAATGAACGCTCTGAATCGTACCATAACGGCCCAACGCACCATTGATATAGGCATTTGGAGCATCGTAGGGGTAGTTATACACAACTGCATTAATACAATTTGGGGGAGAGGGAGGCGGTGGGACCACAGCCACCTTAACCCCGCCCATAAATCACATCCTCAGCTGAACACACTGACTAGCCGTTTGATCTTCGAAAGTCACACGCGCAATCTTATAGACCCAATGCAAAAATGGCTGCCTTTATATTATTCTTTTGTTCGTATTTTAATTAGCCTCACTAACCTCGTTTTTGAGACAAAAATTGTAAAGAATTTGTTATCCCGAACGAGGTTAGTGTGGCTATTTTGCATACGAACAAAAGAATAATTTAAAGGCAGCCATTTTTGCATAGGGTCTATTCCAACATTGTTGAATTGAAAGGACTTTAATATTTTGGCCAGCAAAATGATCAACGATTGCCTTGGCAATGCCGGTATTAACGGTACCTTCCGCAAACTTATCAACCTTCAGATCAGCAGTGCGTCTCATATAATTAAAAGACATAGCGAAAGACGCACTCTAAGGGCAAAAACAAAAAGGTAAGCCCGGCGGATGGGCGGGGCCCCTATTCAAATGGGTGACCCCAATAAACTCACAACCAAACCAAAAAACGAACAAGAAGGTCGAAGCAAATATGGGAAAACAAGCTCGAAAGAGCAAGAGAATAGACAGGAGAGCTCAAAGAAAAGACGTGGCTTACCCTGAGTTATGACAGAACGTCAAGCATGAAGTCCTCAGGATAATTATCTAAAGTAGAATAAGAAAGAGTCACGGGTACATGTATGTAAGTGTGCGGGTGCCAAAAAATTGAAAATTTAAGTGATGTAAATAAAGCAATATATCTAGTGTAAATGATTGTTAAAGAAAGAATATAATATTTAAACAAAACAGAAAAAGGAAATTCTGCAAATACCTTTTTTTTCAAAAGTAATGTTAAGCACTGTAATGTAATGCATGTAAATAGAGTATTTGGTGTACTAAATATCGTGATTAATGTATGTAATGTAGGTAATGTAAGTGTCACACTTTAAGTAGAGTAAGTAAAGCAATAAAAAAAGATGAAAAGAATGCACCCGTGAAAACAACACGAAGATATTCTGAGATTTGAAATAATTCCACGCAAAAGAGGCTTAGCGGTGAATTTTCAGTGTCTGACGTAATCATGTATAAGACCTATCGATATTGGACACGGTGAATATGCCGCACTTTACTCTTCAGTACGTATGAACACCGTCGCTTCCCTCAAGTCGATGCCATTAATCATCTCCTTGGACTCACAGACAAAATCTATCGAAGTCAGAAATAACTAGGAACAAGCTAGAGGGATATTGGATACTCAGACTACTCCTCACACCCCCTTCGCACCCCCCACCCCGGCATGTTACAAATTTTCCGTGTTGTAGTCGTCAATGGTAAGCAGATTGTAGATTTTATTTACACAATACGACAAAATTTGTTAAGCAGCTGCCAGAAGCTCTAAATCTGCGCCATGCATAATCTCCGGCCTACCACGTCGTAAGTCTTGTCCAGTACTGGGACATGCCAATATAACATTCTATTTGGTTCTCGCAAGATATTTCTGTTGAGAACCTAAATTTGATATGATCATAACTTCAGCTAATGAAAGTGAAGAATGATCATCGTAGTAAATTTTCCAATTTAAGCAACTGGAAAGGAGAAGCGTGGAAAAATCAGGGCTCTACCAACTGAGCTATGAAGCCACAGCATAGCACCGGTATTCGTGTTAGTCTCGTTATCACCCATGGCTTACGAACAGTCAATGTCACGCCACACATATCTTTCCCTTGTTCTTAGTTTTGCTTTGTCTCACGATAGTCGATGTTTGGGCAGTTTTACTTACCTTGGAGAAACCTCCACGAGGAATTATCTTTTTTATGCCATCGTTTTCATTAGTTCACTATTGTTTATTTGTTTTGTTTTTGTCCAAGTTAAGCCATGAAACTGATGAATGTCCTTTTAGTTCCCACGGTCAGTAAATCCAAGCATGTCTACAATTTAGGTATTTACCGGCGGTATTAACCGTCGAGCTTGTACTGTTCAGTACAATCAGTGCAATCAATAAGGCCAAGTAAAAAAAAAATGTTTCTCATCCCCGCCCGCTTCATTTTTAGCACCGCCTCTCCTTTTTTATTATTTTTTATGAGCAACGTTTTTATGAGCAAAAACCAACAGGCGTCACTTTTACCTTGTACTTAATTCACCAAAATAATATAAATTTTCACTGTTAGCCCTTTGTGTATATCAAAATTAAACAAACTTTGTTTAATCAATATCTGATGTTTCGTTTGATTAATATTTGACCTAAGAGCTCCAAATTATCGCTGGGGGAAGGTAATAATGTGTAAAGAAAGCATGCAATAGGAAATAATAAATAACAAAAAAAACCGCCCGCCCGCTCTCTTTTTTATAGAAATCCGGACGAGAAACGCGTGCTTTTTTTCAATATCGGCAAGACCACAACGGCAAACCAATGCAAAAGGGTGCCGGATCTTTCGAGACCTGGATCAGTTAAAATCAAAAGATACTATGCAAAAAACGGTAGACTGAGGGGGATCAGTCTACCGTTTTTTGCATAGTGTTTTTTTTTTACTTGGCCTAAAATCAGTAAGAAGCAGTATATTTGTAGTAGCAGTAGAACCTGGTGCAAACTGGCGGGTTGGGTCAGCGAATTTTTGTTATTTAAATATAATGTGGAATTACTTAATGTTTGTTTTGAATTAAAGCTGAGTTAATAGGACGTCGTTGAAAGACCTTTATTGAGAAAATAATGTTTTGGATTCCTTCTAATACACTGGTCCATCTCTTGCATGTCACGGTGCTTACCCGTGACAAAACTGCCGCTAGCAATATGAATCAAACCACCGAGGAGAAATGACTGAAAACTAAAACAGGAAAGAAATCACTCGACTGAAAAAAGTGACATTTTGAAACAAACCGAGCGAGCATTTGTTAATTGTAAATGTAATAGCAAGTCTGAAAGAACCTCTCACCGATCTATTTCCGCTTGCAGTATTTTCCTGATGTTGTGTCAGTTAACACGTGATTCCAGCCACTCTTTTCAACTTTAAATGGAGTATCTGTGCGGAGGTATACAAAACATGGACCGAGGGTCCATGGACCACCCCGTGGACCCGATCCATGGACCCGGTCCATGGACCACCCTATGGACCACCCCTAATTTTCAACAGGAAATCGCCCCTGTTAATATGAAAATTTACCGGGGGTCAGGGTATGAACAAAAAACACAGACTCGTATTTATTGCTTACGTCCTTGAGGGTTTGTCTCGTAATAGCGGGTTGCTTTGGGATCGCACCCCATAAATGGGAAGACCACAAACTCGTTTTGGGATACAGAAGATCTAGTGCATTTCTACCCCCAATATTTTCATTCCAGTGTAAATTTAATCGGAGGGTAAGAATGTATTCAGTTTTCGTATTGAACGAAGCGTGACCTTGGATAACATAACTCGCTCCAGCCCCTTCGCGCTCCCTCATCCAAGATGGCAGTAAGTGATGGCAGTTGCCTTGAAACGATCCAAAGATCAGGTGAGTATTTATTGCTCGTACCCACAAAGTACGCCTGTTTTGCAACTATGTACAGTCGCAAGACTTTGTTTTACTACCCGCGTAAACCGCTAACCCGCTGTTACGAGACAAACCCTCGAGGACGTAAGCAATAAATACGAGTCTGTGTTTTTGTTCATACCCTGACCTCCGGTAAATTTTCATATCAACAGGGGCGATTTCATGTTGAAAATTAGGGGTGGTCCATGGGGTGGTCCATGGACCGGGTCCATGGACGGGGTCCACGGGGTGGTCCATGGACCAGGTCCATGGGTGGTCCATGGATCCCGGTCATGTTTTGTATACGTGCTGTCTGTGCCTAATGTTTACGAATAGAAAGTGCCTAAAGACGGCAAATAACTTTGTGAAGTACTATTTTTCCGGTAAGCTGTCACACGCCAAGATTTATGGCGTTGACAATTTTAACAACTTAAATTAATCAATACTGGAAAGTTTCGGATATTGTCGATTAACTGAGAAACAACGGTTTTTGGAGAAAAGATCAAATGACAGTCATTTAGGGATAGAATACTGCAAAGTTGTTTGCGTTTTTCACATCATTGCGAAAATGTTTCGTGTTTTTCGTGAGTCTATATTTGCGGTCGACAACAAGCTTGAACAATCTTCCCTTACGGCTCGACAAAGAAAATATTGCTTCTGTGTCCGTGCTATTATATTTCAATCATTTAAGCTCACTATTTAAGCTCATTATTTAAGCTCATCATTTAAGCTCATATTTCAAGCATTTAGCTCCAAATCTGGCAAAAGACCTTTGATTTAGGCTCAGACTCGAAGATTTAATATAAAAGTTGCCCCAAGAAACCTCTTGGTCTTGTGCGTATGTATTTTATTAACTTTAGTAAAGAGATCACTGATATTAGACGGAACAGACACAACGCGAGACGTCATACATTAAAGAAGAAGCAGTTTCAACATAGAGCATATTTATGGGGAGAATATTTGAGGTGATAAACAAAGACAGGGCGTGTGCTCTGGGCTCAGAAAAATACATTTAACGAAGGACACGTTTTTGCAGTTCAAGGAGTTTTTGTAGATGGGTTTTAGCAGGTTGACCTCAAGCAGCTAAACCATTAGACAGGTAAGGAAATATCAGGGAACGACAGATATTTAAAAGAGTACAGAGAGGAACGAAGTGCCTAAGGTGAGCAATGACTCCAATAATTTTACTTATTTTTAATGCAACGTATTCAATATGAAATTTCCAGCTCAAATTACTATCCAGTAAAATACCAAGATATTTGACATGCTCCTTGCATTCCAGAGAAGTGAAAGTATGGGTGCAGTTATCAAACATTTTGATATTTACCGAATAACCCAGCTTACGCTGATAAGGACCGGGAAAATGACATAATTTGTCTTCTTCTTGATTGATTGATTGATTGATTGATTGATTGAAGGGTCAGGAATGGAAGAGCTTTTGCTGTACCTTTCAGAGTATTGAACCGAAGAATTAGTACATGTACCTCGAAGAAGAGAAAAAATTCCAAGCCACGCCCAGAAAACAACATCTTGATACCTCTTCGGAGTTCTTTATAAAATATTACGTATCAATAACATTTAGGCCCCGTCCACACTAATCCGTTTTCAAACGAAAACGGAGCTGTTTTGCTCCGTTTTCAAAAGATTTGCGTCCACACTTATCGTTTTCGTATCGTTTTCGCGCCGTCCACACTACAACGCCGTATCCGTTTTGAAAACGCTTTTATACCCTCAGTGCGCATGCTCAAATGAACTCGACGCATGTGCATCACATTAGGGACCTTACGCAAAACACGACGGCAACGGCAACGAGAACGTGACCAAAGAAAAGGTTTAATGAGCAAAACAATGGCTGTGCACGTGCGTTATAATTCTTGGTACATTTCTTTGCCGTCTCCTGCAAAACAAAGACGTGAAATGACCAAATTCTGCGTTGCTTGGAGAACGTGAACCACAACGGCTAATTTTTCGTATTTCTCTTGGAACTGAACGCATTCGTAGCATGTTCAGCTGAGACATGTTTTAATACCAACGAACACACTGAAATAAATAAATGCAAAATTTCAAAGTAAAATAGAAACATTTTTTACTGGGCGTCGTCTCGCCGTCGCCGTCGTATATGCGTAAGGTCCCTAATATATCGGTCTGGGAAATTGGCGCCATTTTGGATACTCACGGTCGAATGGTCTCGTGCCTGATCGTGTCTGATTTGATGACGTCACCGTTTTCAGATTGCATTGTTTTCTCCGTCCACACTAGAAAACAGCGTTTTCAAAAAGCACCGTTTTCAAAATCGCTCCACTCTGGAGAGCGTTTTCGAATGGCTCCGTTTTCGGTGATCGTTTTCGGCGTTGTAGTGTGGACGATAGCCGTATCCGGAGCAAAACAGCTCCGTTTTCGTTTGAAAACGGATTAGTGTTGACGGGGCCTTAACGTCTGGGTCGCCTGTGTCCTCGTCGGCATCATCTTCATCCCATGAATTTTCTTGCTTTTCTTCTGTTTAACGTTTTTTGGACATTTCCTTCGGACGGAAAGTTAAGGGAAAATGAATCCTCTTTTATTTTTCAGTGATTTGCCCACGCATGCTACGAGAGGCGACGACGACCAAATAAAACTCATCGAAAGTCATGTCAGGAACCTTGGGAAACGGATAAAATGCGTCCTGGGAGACGAACATTGCATGCTTTACGGAGAATGATAAGCACGGCGATTACAGAGTAGAATCGCTTAAATCTAAGATCAAAACGAATTTTACTGCGAGGCATTCACGTAATTAATATATCCAGAGCTCCACGAGGCTTCGCACTAGTTTGCTGAAGAGAAAAGTGGGACAACGAACGATAAACAGCTGTTTGGGATAAATGGCCACAAATGTGACGGTTTTATTTGAAAAACATTTAAAACTGAAATCTCTTCAGGAAAGGTGGGGATAAAAATCCGCCACATACAGCAAGTAACAACAAATATTTAAACACAAACAACCTTATACCTAGACAGTCAGCAGGTAGGTGACGGGGCAGGCGGTGGGAAAAAATTTGACTAAGCGACTCTAGAGTAGCTGTTCACAGGATGACGATGAACCCAGGAAGGGCCGCGTGTAACTGATGACATAACTTTTAGTTACACCTCGGACACGTGCATTCTCCTGATTGGTCAGGAAACCTGAACCCGCAGACTGTAGAATAACAGGAAATGCCTCGCACTAAAAGAACATTATGTTGTCAGTTCTTCAACATAATGTTTGTTTTCGGAAAATAAGCAATTCTATTCAGATTTTAACCATATCAGAGAGAAAGACATACACTTATATCTCAACGACAGAGAGTACAATTTAAACGTGGTTGACGTGATACCATATGTTACAGCCAATGCTATGAATACCTCATTATCGATTCTGCAATGGTCAAGTCAGTACTCTTTCGATCCCCTCAAGAAACATGCCACGGAAGATCAAGTGGGAAAAACTGTTTGCGTCTGCAAAATTGGTGGCCATTACAACGTCATTTAAAACGAGGAAGCAGCCAGTGGCTTGAAGATCAAAGGTGAGCCTGAAATAGTAGTTTGTTAATTTACCCAAATGATTTGATCACAACGGACAGTTTGTTCTTGTTGATATTAACAAAGACTGTCTTTTCTCCGTTAATAACTTCTTCCTTTATCTTGCTATGCTGCCAGGAAAAAAAATCTATAGCATAAACAGCAATGATTGCTCCCTTGTAATGGCATGTTGAAAGAGAAATAATAACAAAGGAAGGCTGCACGAAAAACTCACTATTGGTACAACACGAATCAGTTGCCTTTCATGCGGAGTTAATTTGTATGAAGTTTTTCCTCATTTTTTTCGCCGTCATTTCTTGGGCATGCAGCAACCGAGTTTATATCGAGGTGATATTAAAACACAAATTTAAGCATCATGTAAGAGCGCCGATCGGAAAAAGGTAACTGCTAAAAATGTAAGATTATGGATAACTCATTAACATGATGTTTTAGTGTAATCGTTTAAGACAGTCTAGCTCTTCGCGGCTGCTTAATTTGAGTGAGCAAAAGAAATGTTTAATGGTGACTGAAAGTCATCTTCAGAGTCAAGTGAATAGTGTTTGTCAGTTGTTGATGTTATAAGTCTGGTCCGTTGAAAATGATTGGTCAGTTAAGGGGGGAGAAAACTTAACTACAACAGCTGTACAAGTCTGTTGCTAAGGAAATCTGAAACCTTCTTTTTTTGGTTCCTGAAGTCCAGTGGGCATCAAAGTTTACCGTGCTTTGTTCGATTCACGTTCTCTTTAAATGTTTCGAACCACGCCCATATTTGGTATATATGTTTAAGTGCTTTTATAGGCCTCTAAAGATCTATAATTTTCGAAATATTGTACATTTCCTCAAACGCATACTACAAGTTGTAGATAATGCCGTGCTTTGGCAAAATGTATTGCTATATTTCGAGAACGATCCACTCAGTCCGAGTTTTTAGACGTTTTCGATTGTGGTCACGTGACATACCAAATATGGGCGTGGTTCGAAACATTTAAAGGAAACGTGATCGAACAAACACGGAACTTGATGCCACTGGACTTCAGGACCAAAAAAAAGGGGTTTTGGATTCCTTAGCAGCAGACTTTAGTAAGTTCTCCCCCTTAAGCCATGTGGCTTGGCTGAAATACTCTTGTTAGGTTTTCATCAGTCATTGGTCGGTTTCGATCCGTCTTTTGTTAGTCAAATTGGTCGGTTTTAAGTCCGTATATTGTTAGTCGAAATTTAGTCGAGTCTGTTAGGAGTCCGTATGTCGTTTCGTTTTTGTCGCGGATAAGTCGTTTGTAGGGTGCCGGTAGTTGTTGACATCTCTTAAGAGGCGTTTGTTCTAAGTTAGTGTACCAGCTTTCCAGAGTCAGTCCTTGAAAATAGTTTGTACTGTAGGTTAAGCATTGAGGACAGTCCCAGTCAATGTTGTGGTTTGTCAGTCGATCATGCACAGCAATGTGATTGTTGGCATCACCACTTTCTCGTGGCTCGTTTGTGTTCAGTCAGTCTCGTATTAAGGTTTATGACAATCTCATCAATGTTATGGAGCTCCCAGCTCTTTCCAAAAATAGATTTTTAGTCATAAACTTTAATGTTACAGAAAAAGTGTAGAACAATACCGTGTTTTGCGAAGGCATACCTATTGTCAGTATTTTTTGCACTTTAGTTTTCTTTCATCTGATGAAGAATACAGGAAATCTTGCCAACTACAACTTCAATTCTTCGCTTTTTTCAAATCGCAGTATTTATTTCCTTCACCTTCATGTTGAAATGCTTAGCTAGGAACATCGCTGACACCATTATGTTAGACAAAATACATTTGAAAGAGTAACGGAAAACAATAAGGAAAACAGAAAACAAATATCTAGACCGGCCTGCCACAAAATGCTGGCAGAAAACGCTAGTTCCTGGCTTCTCTAACTACGATTTCACTAATTCAACACTAGTCCCATTCCTAGTAGTATCTTTGGTTGATTTCTGACTTAAAATCGTTCGAGCGCAGCTCTTAGCCATTACCAGACATTAAACAGACTTAAACAAAGGGACTTTCAAAACAAGATATGAATGTAGATTCTGGGAGAAAAATATGCGGGAAAAAGTTTTTCCGTTAGTATAGAAGAGTCCTGAGGAGAAATCCACCCAGAAGCTCTCCACGTAAGCTTTACAATGTATTTATATTTCCTAAAGGTTTTTAGGTGGTGTGTTTAAACGGTTTTAGCCTGTGATATTTTCGAGAAGGAAACAAGCGAAGAATTCGTGAAAACCTCGTCCAAGAATCTACGTAGCTGCTTTTTCTCGTGCCAGGGCCTTGCCGGTTAAGAGAGACAGAGAGAAAGCTGGCTCTAAGTATAAGAATTGTTGACGGGGGTGGGGAGTGGGGGGGGGGGGTGGGGTGCTGGTGTAGTGACTTTGTGACCGATTCCTTCCGCAATCGTGAGGCTACATAGTTCGTTGGCTAAAGAGAACAAACGAACACGTGTATTGCTTCAAAAGCGTCTGTGTGATCTGATCGATGAGATCTTAAAAGAGCAGAAACTCCAGGAGCGTACACAGTTTGTAAAGGTACTCGGAGTCAAATGACTGTTAGATATCGGGGGAGAGGAACAAACTTCGAAGAGACGGTAATGGAACATAAGCAAGAGACCTATAAAATCATAACAATGAACATGAAAGGAAAGAACTGTGGAAAAGGAACTACGAATAGAAGGAGGAACTGATTGTATCATCTCTACAGCGCTCCTCTGCCTCTGTGATATTTTGTCAAGAAGTTCCAGCGAAACTTGAGGAAAGGGTGGTCGAGAAATGTGGCTCTGGTGTCTACGAGTTCGCTTTCACGGGTAAGGAATCGACGGTGATTTGGCGCACGAGCGATTTTGATGGCGACCGGCGCTCTGTGAAAGGTACGGATTCATCAATTATAAAAATTGTGGAAAGGTTGCAACGAACGAGAACTGATGTAGACGTGAGTGAGGTACGCACAAGAACTACCATGGTGAAATTAACAAGTCGTAGAACAGGAGCATCCTTCTTGGCAGTTTCATGGCATGGGCCATGGAGTGGAAAGAACGAAACTGATAAACTAATAACATTCAATGGTCTTATTTGCTTCTTGCGTGAAGTTTGTAAGGAGGAAGGACTATCCTCGTTTATCATTGGAGGGGACTTTAACTTAGACACAAGTTACGTCGATGAAACAAATTACGGAGTTAGGATAAGTAACTATGAGTTATGCACTCGAGATAAAAAACAGCAGTTATTGCCACCGCGACCTGGTCGTCCTTTCGTCTGCTATAAAGATACCTTTATCGCCTCAGTTCCTTCTGATAAAAGTCCTTTGACGGGAAACATCAGAGTGTTTTGTGTGGAGCCTCTCGAGTTAGAGCCATATGAAAGCAGCGAAAATGCACTGCTGGATCATGTGCCTGTTGTGGGTGTTCTTGAACTTGCTAAACTTGTGTGCACGTACAAGACACCTACCGTCAAGCAAGATAGAGGTAAGCTATATTAAGGGTTTCAGTTGTGCACTGCCGTTTATTTAATAAAGTTGTGATTCTGCTCAAATTATTTGAAAAGGTGGATGTTAGACTTTCCCAAAGTCCGCTTTCGAATTCCATTTTATTATCCCGCTTCTTCTCGCTTACTTCGCGGGTCAGAAAACCTTAGCATCCATGGTAAAGACATTCTAGAAGCAGAGAGTAGGAATATTTCAAGCTTCTCAGTTCCAAAACACTCTTTCTGTTATTCAAAAAGCCAACAGATGTTTGTCTGGACGTAAACAACGCCAGAAACTATACGATCTTTATTTGCATAAAAAACAGTGGATTAGTTGAAGGATATATTATTCCCTTTATTGAATCTGAAACGAAAAGGTAACAACCATCCACACATTTTTATTGAAACGGAATACTAATAATCGTAAGTTGGGTCTTATAAAGGCTGCTCCGGAGGAAAGTTAGTGTGTGATAAAACATATGCAAATGCAAATCTAAAAGATTACGCTGTATATTTATGCTGTCTGCACGCTTGTTCCGCTCTATGTGAATCTGCTTCTCGCTTAACGAACTGAGGAAAAAAAGGAACTGCCAAAACAAACGTGTTTTAACCTGTAGCTAAGACCACAAATTACGGCCTCAAACCGACTTCTTACTTTGCTGCTAAGGCGTGGATGCTTTACCTGATAATTAAAGATCAGTGGCCGAATTTGGCTTTTTCAGGAATGAGATAAGAAAGCTTAGAAAGTGACGAGTGATCATAGAAGTAAATTTCCAATTTAAGCAATTGGAAAGAAGAAGCCTGAAAAAATCAGGGCTTCACTGTGACAGGATTCGAACCTGTGACTTCCGCGAATACCGGTGCGATGCTCTACCAACGCTGCTCAAAAGCTCTTTAAAAACTTATTCTTACCGAACCACATCCAGAGGTGTTCGAATTCCGTCCTGCCACCTCTTTGTTTCTGTTTTATGCGAAAGGTTGGCTATGTATTTGATCGGAGCAAATCAAAACGAAAGAATCAACGTGAAACTACTAAAGATAATCACAGGTGTAAACATGCTTTCAAGAACTCAACTTACAGTAAAGCAATAACATCTCGCTTCATCGTGCTTTATCGCTGATTTCGATGGCGTCGATCACGGCGGAGGCTGACTAGGGTCTTGTTTCATGATAGCTTTTTTGCATTTAACCCTTAGAATTCATGCTTTTCAGTCCTACACTTACTTTTACTGAACTCACTGTTTGTGTCTTTGCGCAGGTACGGGAATGTTTTTTGGTGCACCAGGTTCTCCTACAGCCAAGTTACCTCAAATGACACCATGGATCATGGAAGCCACACCCGCTTACACAGAGGCTTGGAGTCTCGCATTTGGCAGTGGAATGACACCAGGAACTACTGGTTTCTCACATGGAGATTCAGAAGCCAGCGGGTGGTTCCCTGGAGGATGCAGGCCAGCTTGGACCCTGCAACCACCATCACCTTCATCTCCGGGCCCCAGCAGCCCGTACATTCCCAGTCCAGCGGCAGCGACTCCGAACTACTCACCAGCAAGCCCGGCGTTTATGCCTGTTTATGGCTATTCCCCCAGTTCCCCGTCAACTTATTACTCGCCAGCAAGTCCAAGTTACTTGCCGAAATTTCAATGGTACTTGCCGACCTCGCCATTGTACTCGCCGACTTCTCCACCTCCCAGTCTCACTTCTCCTTCTCCTTCTCCTGCACCTCCTTTTCACAGCCCTACATCACCATCTTATTCGCCCACCTCACTGTTGTATTCCCCCACCTCACCTTTGTATTCCTCCACCTCACCTTTATATTCCCCACCTCACCGTTATATTCCCCCACCTCACCTTTATATTCCCCCAACTCACCGTTATACTCCCCCACTTCACCTTTGTATTCCCCCACCTCACCTTTGAATTCCCCCACCTCACCATTATATTCCCCCACCTCACCTTTACATTTCTCCACCTCACCTTTATATTTCCCCAACTCACCGTTATATTCCCCCACCTCACCTTTGTATTCCCCCACCTCAGCGTTATATTCCCCCACCTCACCGTTATATCCCCCACCTCACCTTTATATTCCCCAAACTCACCGTTATATTCCCCACCTCACCTTTGTATTCCCCCACCTCACCTTTGTATTCCCCCACCTCACCTTTATATTCCCCCACCTCACCGTTATATTCCCCACCTCACCTTTATATTCCCCCAACTCACCGTTATATTCCCCCACTTCATCTTTGTATTCCCCCACCTCACCTTTGAATTCCCCCACCTCACCGTTACATTCCCCCACTTCACCTTTATATTCCCCACCTCACCTTTATATTCCCCCAACTCACCGTTATATTCCCCCACTTCACCTTTGTATTCCCCCACCTCACCTTTGAATTCCCCCACTCACCGTTATATTCCCCCACTTCACCTGTTATATTCCCCCACCTCACCTTTATATTCCCCAACTCACCGTTATATTCCCCCGATCACCTTTTGATTCATTCCCCCACCTCACCTTTGTATTCCTCCACCTCACCTTCATATTCCCCTACTTCTCCTCCTTTTCACCAACCTTCCCATCATGGTTCGTCCACATCTCCCAGCTACCGTTCGACATTCCCCATCGTATTCTCCAGTTCTCCCAGCTTCTCTCCCACTTCACCAAAGTACAGCCCTACATCACCAACCTACTCGCCTTCCTCTCCTTCTTATTCTCCTTCTTCTGTTGCGGGTGCTCAAGATTTGCGTGGCCGTACGAGAAACCTTTCATCAAGCAAGTTAGAGGTAAGCTTCAGCGTTAAACTTTCCAGCCAACTTTCGTTGTATAACAGAGTTGGGATTATGCTCGAAGTATCTAAAAAGGTT
>JAHPZR010004899.1:0-21371 GCA_019787425.1 Platygyra sinensis
TTTGAATCTGTCCAAGTATAGTTGGACATACTCTCGCCTTTGTACCTCCCCCCACGTACACTGACACAATAACATAAACAATAAGGCAAACTTGTCGGAGAGGGGTAGGTACGGGGAAAACGTTTTTAATCCAGGTTTAATGCATAAATTAATTGTCTAACAAGTGAGTGAGTGAGTGAGTGAATGAGTGAGTGATTTTTAATTGAATTTTGCCCCCAAACCCTAAACCCCATAGCATGACTTACGTCATACCATGAGGTAAAAAGGAAGCTATCCAAACGTTGCTGAAACCCGTGATATTTGGAGAACAGCTGGCTGAACGCATGTTAGAAGTCAATGTCATTACTAACCCGAAGTTGCTGACCCAAGCCAGAGGCGATTACGAAAAACTGTGCTTAAACTTAGAACAGGTCACGGTAGGACTAGTCTATGAACGCGATTGTTGGAAGAACCAGTTTTTGTCGCATAATTATGTAAACTAGTTTAAGCAAAATAAAATGTTGAAAATTTTAAAAAGTGTGTCATTTGATTACAATGGCTTGTGTTGAATGGACATGGGAAGAGCTCCTAAGCACCTGTAAACATATTCATCAAACCTATGGACCCGATGTTAAGATTCCTTTTTTATATGACCCTGACGTCTTGCAAGTGTTTGACGATTCAAACGTGCACGAAAACGTGTTTCGGTTTATGGTGTATATATTATGGCTAGAACAACAACCCAACGCATATGAACAGTATTTACACGTCAAACTCAATTGTTCTAACCTGTGGGCCAAGTGCGTTAACAAATTATGTCAAGTCTTAGCTCAGTACCACGACCCGGAAAACCCAGCAAGCTATGGGGGTGTAGCACGTTTTCCTAAAAGTCAAGGCATCAGTGTCAAGAAAGCAAAACAAATCCTGGAAAAAGATTTAGGCTACACGTTACACAAACCGCGCCGACATCACTTTCCCACACTTCCTGTCAAAGTGTTTAACATAGACGAACAATGGACGTCGGATCTCATTGAGGTTATTAACATATCAAAACAAAACAGAGGGTTCAAATATTTGTTGACGGTGGTGGATGTCTTCTCCAAGTACGCGGCGTGGGTCGAACCCTTAAAAAACAAGACGGGACAAGCGGTCACAACAGCGTTTGAAAAGATTTTAAAGCAAGGCAGGCAACCAATACAATTACAAACAGATGACGGAAAAGAATTTTATAATAAAACGTTTGCACAATTACTTAAACGTTATGATATACATCATTTTTCAACCCAGGGGGATGCGAAGGCAAGCGTGGCCGAGAGATTTAATTGTACACTCAAACAGCGTATGTACTGCTATTTTACAACGAATAATACATTAAGGTTTGTTCTGTCTTACAATCTTTGGTCAAAGGATACAATGGCACGTACCATCGCAGTATTAAAATGGCCCCAAATCAAGTGACAGAAGCCAACAGCTCTGAAGTGTACGCTAATTTGTACAAGAATAAAAAATTAAAAAAACCCACTTTAAAAATAGGTGATCGCGTGCGTTTGAACAAAAAATTTAGATTGTTTAAAAAAGGTTACTTACCTGGGTGGACAGAAGAAGTGTTTGTCATTCGAGAAAGTATTCCAGGCCCTGTACCTACGTATAAACTTGAAGAATGGGACGGAACACCGCTTAAAGGCACGTTTTACGAACAAGATGTACAGAAAGTCAATGTCAAAGATGACGATATCTTTCACATTGAAAAAATTGTTAAACGAAAAGGCAATAAAATGTTAGTGCAATGGAAAAATTGGCCAGAGAAATATAACAGCTGGATCGAGAAGGGTCAAATAGCAAAATTATGAGGAAAGACGATTTTTACTTGACGTTACCCAGTCACAGCAGTTTATAAGAATTTCCGCAGAATGCTAACAATAATTTCAAAGTGCGTTTACCTAAAGTCATACATCTGGACGAGGGGGGCTGGAAAGTCGCATTAGCCAGTATTTCGTTACCGGATCCTAAAAACGTGTTACCTAGTTGGTTGACCAATGATGTAGTATTATTCACTGTCACGTCTTATTATTCTGAAAAGAATAATACATCAAATAAAATCGGTTTTGAAACCGATGTGAAATTACCGCATATCGGTCGTCACATGGATTTCACGTCAATGACGTTACACGATTTTCTTAGAGGTTTGATCCTACACATGGAAAAAATTATTATTGAAAGCAGATTATACCCAGGATGGCTAATTGGTTCAAATAATAAAGTGTTTTACCCCGAGTTTATCGTGGAAGATGAACAAATTACCCTGGATACCTCCAAGATACAATTTACAGAGTTTGGAACTGGGAAGAGCAGTTTTAAAAACCCTGAAAACGTGTTTCATTATTTTAAAAAGAAAATATATGTTAAAGATGGCAGGGCCAACAGGCAATACGGAAATGCGGACATCAACAAGGCCTATTATCCAGAAATGAGAGTAGAAGGTCAGGACGTGCTGCTGGATAGTAGTAAGGTCGAAAAACACGATTTTGATCGTGGACATGATATAACGCCCCTGGGTTGGATGGCTTCGGGCTTTGCAGTCAACAAACAGTTGGCGTTTGAGATGGGGTGGTTTGTGAAAAACTACAATTCTAATCCCCAAGTAGCTATTCGATTAGGTCCCAATCTTGTCATGGAACCGCACGGTTATCTTAAACCGTTTACAACAGATATTAAAACAAAATTTAACCAAAATGGAGATCTTGCATCATCACAATACAAATCAGCCTACTGGATCATTCCAAGAGATTCCAACGGTAAATTAACGGACTACATACGGCTGAGTTTGGATGTAAACTGGCGTTTCACGAACCTTAACTATGCGTTTGAACACGTCTTTGGCAATGCCAGCCGGTCATTATTCGTGTATTCGGATGTAGGAGGCAGTAGCGTGTTGGGAGATCAAATTACTGATTTTATTCGCGAAGTAAATTATAAAAGAGAAGGCAAAGGAAGCTATTACTTTGAACCGACACAACTACAATATATACCGCTTCGTAAACAGCTTCTTGACATTATTCAAGTACAAGTCGCAGAGTCATCAGGTGCTCTGACTACATTCGGACGAGGGGTTACGACCGTGACATTTCATTTCAAGCGAGTATGATCGGTAGCGGACTTATACGATTTCACCCTTCTGTGGAACAACCCCAAGACGGCTACAGGTTAACCCACACCGCGTGGAAAACTATTAAAGAAGTGGGCCCCGCGCTTTTGAGGGATGTCATCACAGCTTCAGCTGAAGCCGGTTTGAAAGGTTTAAAAACAGGTGTCAAAGGCAATCAAGTTAATTGGAAAGGTGGTCTCGAAGCAGCCAAGCGAGGCGCTAAACGAAAAGCTACTCAAGAACTCAACAAACTTGTTAAGAAAAAAGTGCGCAAAAGTATTTTCGGATTTTAAGCCATGCGCCCTATTTACTCTCAACGTGTCAAACGTTTGCCTTACTACAAAAGAACGTATAAAGGTACTACTGTGATCATGACTCGATCAAAACTACCTGACTATCGTTGGGTGCAGAAGGCTGTCTTAACTCGTCAACGTCGCAAGACTAAAAAAAGATGACGACGAAAGCGTTGACAAAATCAGCTGCAGTTCAGAATCCAACCTTAAACTTATTTGATGTTCCCTCAACAGATTACAGTTTTGAGGAATCGCGCTATGTACCCATCAACCCTTTCACGACGGGTATCCACCCCATTGAATTTCAAATCGCTGCTCAAGACGATTTTATCAATTTAGCAAAAAGTTACTTTGAAGTCGAACTCAAGCTCAAACTGGACAATGCTGGCGACATAGCTAAAGACACGTTGGTGACCATATGTAACAATTTTATTCACGCGTTAAGCAAATTAACGCGCGTTTGAACGGTACTCTAATCAGCCCTCAAACTGACACGTACCATCACAAAGCTTTCATTGATACAGTGATTGACAATGACCCAGACGACGGTGAAACTATCCTGAGGCCAGAGGGTTGGTTTAACGGTCTCAATTGCCGTGACGCTAGCGAAACAGCATTAACCGCCAATCAACTAAATCCTGGTCATGATGATTTCAAAGCACTCTCGCAAGATGAGCAAAATTGGTTCAAATCCATTAAACCGTTTAACGGCGGTAAAAAAGTGGTGTTTAGGTTTAAACCTTACCTAGAAGTGTTTCATCTAAGCAAACTACTTGTGCCAGGCGTGGAAATGCAATTTCAGATGTACTTGAACAGTCGTGAAATCTGGAGTCAAAAACATGGTGGAGCTAGACACATTAGGGACATCACAGCCGACGATCTCAAAATTACGTTGTTCCTGAACCAAGTCAAAGTGTTACCCTCCGTGTACAGAGGTCTGCTTAACCAGTTTCAAAAAAGTTCTTCTAAGAAAGCAGTGTACCCGACGACCAGGAGTGAAATCAGAACCTTTAATCACGCTAATGATAGTGTGTACTTTGAAGCGAATAATATCTTTCAAAACCAGCGTCATGACGCGTTCTGGGGAATACAGGATTTCCGGTACTTATGTGAGGGGCAGTGTACTCGGAGTAGAGTCTCTACTAGGAGTGCTATTCTTCATGTTTATTGGAAACTCTGCCCCTCACATATCTTCTTGCCTTGTCTTGGCAAGTTGTTCTTGGTGGTTGCAATAATTTTAGGTCGAAATGACCAATGACCAATGGTATACATGTGAAAGCAGTCAAGTTGTGTCTGATTGTCTTGGCTGCTTTTGAAAACTCGTTCCTGTAGTATGAACGTTCGGCAAAGGTCTTTTGCCTTACAGTTGAGGTGCTTCCTGTACAGGTATTCTAGAGGTCATCGCACCCGGTGCTTTGTACCATCTCTGTCCTGTGCTTTCTGTTTGGCCAGGCGTTTGCTGTGGCATTTCTCGTCGAGATAGGTTTTGCGCTTTTCTGTCAACGTTTCGTTGTCCATTCTGTCGCAGTTGAAGTCGCAGTTGAGTCCAGGGAAATGCTGGTTAAGGGATTCAAGTGTACTCATTCCAATTGCAGGACTTGGTGGCCTACTCTGCTGTGAGACTCTTGGCATTCCTTGGCCTGCTTCCATCATAGGTTGGCATCTGGTTGCTCATTGAAATTTGCAGGACTTGGTGGCCTGCTCTGCTGTGAGACCTGCTCTGCTGTGAGACTCTTGGCATCCCTTGGGCTGCTTCCATCATAGTTGGCTGTGATGTTTTCTTTGAAGTGTCCATTGGAATTTGCAGGGCTTGGTGGTCTGCTAATCTTGGTGGACTGTTGGTCACATCCTTCAAGGTTACTCTTGAGGGAAATGCGATCTTTCTTTGCTCTCATTCTTGTCTTGGCTACTGTTAAGTCTTTGGGAGGCAGTGCCGATTAACAATGTATTTAAATCAAGTGTTAAAGGACTTAAGTGTGTACTCATTGATCTTTGCCTGTGGGGAGGCAGGGCTTATGAGATGCACATTCTACAGCCAAATTCCAAATTCCAAAATTCCACAGCACTGCTGGGGCTTATTGGTGTGTCTTCATTTCCAGTTATTTCTTCCTCGTTATGTTTCTTACTGGGCTTGGTTTTTTTTTTTTTCTTCTAAGTCCAAAAAGGCTCCCCTCATTGGGGACTTTTGTTTTTTTTCTAAGTCGAAAAGGCTCCCCTCGTGGAGAACGTGTCTTTATTTTTCTAAGTCAAAAAGGCTCCTCTCGTCGGTAAGAGGTATTTCTGCAAAATGGGCTAGAAAAATCGTGCAAGTGTCAGGTTTGCATTGACGGAGAGCCCTTGGCATGCTCTCTATGCTGTGCAAGTTTCAGAACCGTAGCTCTTAACGAGGCCAGGTTATGGGCTATGAAGTGGCGAAACCTCTCCGCCCATTTTCCTGAGGGCACGCGGCCAAAAAATTAAAAATGCAGAACTGGCCAGGAAATTCTTTTCACAGAAATCGAGCTTTGGGCTTTGTTGTCATGCTGTGGTCTCTCAAGAAATCGATTTATAGCCTGTTCTGTTTAATTCCTGCAGAGTTACGGCCAGAAAAGGTTTCCATACAAAACACTGTAATTTTCGATCCTTTCAGTGTTACTTGCCGTCGGTTTTGTTAATAATTGACGTAGAATAAGTTTCCTTTGGCAACTAGACCTTTTGCTATCTGCAGGGACTTACAATGTAAGTATCTGAACCATTTTGGGACTTACAGGACAAATCCGTACAGCCTGGGTCTTGATTTTCCCCAAAAAAAGAAACACAACTGGAAAAACAAGATGGCGGACAGGGGAAGGGCGCTTTGGAGGCCTAAATTTTGCTCGGCAGGGAAAAGTGCTGGCCTGATTATCGAGCTTTGGTCATAATGCCCCTGGTTTGCTCTCTACACACTGCAAGTTTCGTGCTGATAGGTTAAATCCTGGCTGGGCTAGCCAGGTAAATGCTTCCCATACAAAAGTCTGTAATTTTCGATCCTTCTTGGTTTTTTTCTGTGTTTTTCTTTAATAACTCGTCGTGCTTGGTTTTTTACGCGGTTTTTTTTGCTGCAAATGTGTAGAGCATGTTGAGATCTACCTAAGTGACTGCTTGCAGTCTTTTAGAAGCAATCTGTAGGGCCCCAGCTCTGTTTTGCCCGAGAAAAGAAACACAACTGTGAAAAAAAGATGGCGGATCTGTTGTAATTTGATACGCGTACTTTCGATCCGATCCGCGGGTATAAAAACCCGTTTTTTCTTGAGTTGCTCATTCTCAACAACTGTTGCAGGCGAAGCTCTCTCCGTTTGGGAAACGTTTTGGCGCCTTTTGTTGGAAAGTTTACAGGCGAAAATTATTTTTTCGCCTTTTCTCTGCGTTTTTTTGATCTAAAGGTAAGCTATTGACTTCCTGACGGCTTTTAGCCATGTTTTTCGAGTTTTTACAGGTTTTTTTTTCCATTTTCTTGCAGTTGAATTCCTCGTTCGTAGAACAGTTCTTTTAAGAACTCAGCTCTTTGCCAAGGCATTTTTGGTAAGTTTCACTGAGCTGTAAGGAAGCTGAAAGCTTCTTTTTGAAGAACTTGTTTTGCCGTTGCAAGTATACCACGTTTTTTAACGTCTGCTCTGTTTATTTCTAGGTTTTGGCCAGTACTCGTGTGTCCTTTTTCAGTTCTTTTAGGAACTTTTGCTGTTGTGAAATCTCGTTCTTTGTTTGAACAGTTCTATTCAGAACTTCGCTCTTTTGTAACTCATTTTTGGTAAGTGTCGCTGAGCTGTAAGGAAGCTGGATGCTTATTTTTCAATGACTTGTTTTGCTTTTTAAAGTATACCACGTATTTTAACATGTGCTCTTTTTATTTATCGGTTTTTACCAGTACTCCTGTTGTGGTCCTCAAGTTCTCTTAGGAACTGTCCATTCAGAAGCTCCACACCCTGTAATTATTAGCGTCGTGCAAGTTCTTTTAGGAACTACACCTACATCATCACATATCGTTGTAAGTATAGCTGCAAGATGTCTTCTCTGTAATGGCTGTAAACGGGAACGATGCCTGTTATGTCTTTGCTTGTTTTTTTTTGGCATACTAGTACCGTCAATGCAGCACTCATGTCATGTCTTGCATGCTTTTTGTTTTTATTACTGGCCCAGTCTGGGAACGGTGGCTTGTCTATTGTTTACCTTGCATGTTTGTCATGCTAGTACCGTGACTGTGGCCTTTCGTTATCCTTTGTGTTTTTTCCTGGGTTTGCTGCACACGTGAACGGTGCCTGTTATGTCATTGCTCGTTTTTTTTTTGGCACATTAGTAGCGTCCCTGCTGCACTCTGGGTTTCTTTTAGCCCTGGCTTCCAGGTATCCCCGGGTTTTCTTTGCATAGGCTTTTTTTTTTGGACTTTTTGTGACACAGTGGAGGTAAAGGAGGGCTGGCTTGATGGTAACGGTTGCCCAAGGTCATTGCTGCTGTCCCCTGACATCTTGAATGTTGAGCTCCCTCTCGTTGCAACCGTGACTAACGGCCGGCTGAGCCTTTGCCTTAGCTGCTGTCACTTCAGTGGTCAGGTCACATTCAGTCACGTCATGTTATGTCTGCTCGCCTGCTTTGTTGCCTGCAATGCCTGACACTGCCAACGTCTCCTTGGCTAGAGTTGTAATGGCTACGTGGAATACTGGTGAGGGACTCTCCTCTTCAGACAGCGAAGATGAATCTTCCGTCACCTCTTCTGCTGATGCTTGGGCGCAGCGCCAAGCCCCAGACGGTCAATGCATACAGTGTCAGTCTTCGGCGAGAGCTAGACGTCAGCAACAGTCAGGCCAACCGCCAACGTGCCTTTGTCAACCGCCGGGAAGCATTCCTCCGTGAATACGACTGGCAGAGCGCCGATGGACCATCCCTGATAAACACGCCAGAAGCCAGCGATCTGCGCACCTGGTGTATCGAGAAGAGCTGGTCATTTTGTCCGAAATGTGGACACCTTGCATTCGAGAAACTGCTGCCGTCATTCCGTACCAGTACCCCTTCGCCCCTGGACCGCAAGTGTAAATGTGGAAATGGGGTGTACACCGTGCCTCAGCCAGATGACGTACCTCTGCTGCTGAGGAACCTAACAACTCAAGATATCCATGTACTGCGCCCTTTCGACATCCATTGTGGAGAGTACAAGCTCGTGGTACACGGGTACCGCCAGAGGACTGGACCTTTTCGCATAACATGGTCTGCTCTCACCGTGCAACAGAAGATCCTGGCAATAGAGGATCAGGCCAGGCGCATCAGGTTGCAGCGCACCTTCGATTACTTGATGGGCAAAGCTGACTCCAGCTACTCCAAGTTCGTGGAAATGCAGGCCCGTGGAGTGGCACAACCCTACGCGTTCCAGATATTCACTGCTCGGGAATTCCAAGGGGTGGAATGCGCACTCTGGCCTTCCTTGTACCACTCCACGGCCCTGTGTGAAAGCATCATTGCTGGCAAGACAAACCGCAAGAGTGGCAAGGCCAGTTTCCTCTTTAAAGTGATGTCGCCTGTGGTGGACTTCAGCCTAGACTTCGACTTGTTGCAATACCAATACGATCGTTGGCTGTTTAAGACGATTACTGGCGCAATCAACTCATCAAGGGCCTCTGGCTGCAGCCCCAACGCCGCTCTGCAGCACAAGTCCTTTTCTGCAACCTACTGGCAGTGGCAGCATCTGTACCTCCTGGATGCTGTCAAGCAGTATGGTTTTCCGTCATTGTTCCTGACGATAAGTCCATACGAGTGGACCTTTCCCTGGCCCCAGTTCTTGGAGGACATCCGACAGGAACACTGCCTGGAGCCAACAGACCTGCCTCTCCTGGAGACTCTTCACGTGGCCCACGTGCTGGAGCAGGTGGCTCGAGGTTACCTGACCGGGGCCAACTCCAACCGCTGGCGCCACCATGTGTTAAACAACGAGGAGAAGCCTGCCCAGTCCAACCTCCTCACGTACTTCTATCGCATGGAATTTCAATCCAGAGGGACCCTCCATCTACACATGTTGGTGTGGGTCAGGGATTTGTCCCTGATCCGCGCCAACCTTCTGCATGCGTCCATTCCATGGGGTAACCGAAACGATGCGTTCCTCGTGGCGGACACCCAGAAGTCCTCCTCTTCATGCCTCCAACTCTGCGCTGCACCAGATTCTTTCCTGGAGCGTGCTGACGGAAGGCAGCATCTCCAGTTTCATTACACTCCTGAAGATGCCGCGAGGAATCTCCGGGCGTACATCAGCAGCCTCTTGGGAGCCTTGCGTTGCCGAACTGACGTCCAGCTGGCAGACGGCAAAGCAATGCTCCTCAAGTATGTGTCCTCCTACGTCACAAAAATGCATGAGGCAGCCACCGTGGAGGGCCTTTACTGCACCGATGTAACTGGGTTCCAGGCCGCCAATTCCTTCTTGAGGAGCGTCCATCCCCTGGCTCCTGAGATGGTGTTTCAGCTGTCCAATCTAAAGGTGGCCTGGACCGACAAACTCACAAAGCAGTTCCGTGCACCACATCCCGGGCAGGAGGATACTCAGAAGGACTACCTGCAGTACCTGAAACGAGATGTGGCTGAGGAAGACCAATCTCTCTTGGAGTGGCTGCGATGCCACTCCACCGTCGGCGCCAAAGCCAAGGCCTTGGGGGCCGACAAATATCTGGTGGCCGTGAAATTCGTCTCGGTCTTCAACCCGGTCTACTTCTTTCAACATCTTCTTGTGAACTATCCCCACCGTCATGCTGCGCAGCTCAGACATCTTGAGCAGGCCACCATGCCTCCTGCCATTCAATACTTCTCCCAGGCCGTGTCCCTCATGCCAGACTGCTGGTCCAGACCTGAGCAGATCCGCCAGCAGTTCCACCATGAAGGGCACAAGAGCAGCTTCTTGACGACATTGGTCAGCTACGTCCTGGCTCTCCACGACATCCTAAACCTGTGGCAGCGCCGCATAGTCGACGCACGCATCGGCTGCCTTCAGACAAGGTCGGTCGAGCGCCTTTACCCTCTGTCTCCACTGCAGAGGACCATCTTCCAGGATATCGCGGACAGCCTGGCGCAGCGCCAAACCTTCTTGGACGACCGTGTTGACTGTGATGGCCAGCAAGATTCTTCCTGGCGCAAGTTCCGCGTCCTCTTGGGGAAGCCCGGCACCGGGAAGTCCCAGGTGCTCATCAGAGCCATTCACGAGGCTCTCCAGCAGGAATGCTCCGTTCTTCTTGCGGCACCGGTGGCCCTGCTGGCCCAGGGTTACCGTGCCATCTTTTGTCCAGACCTGGAGTGTGACACCCTTCATGCGGCCTTCCACATCCCTGTCTAGCCTGGGCAGTCTTGGGATGTCAACTTTTCACTCAATCGCTTCGACATGGTGGTGCTGGACGAGGCATCCTTGGTGTCGCCAGCCTCCTTCGACATCGTGGCTGCCACCCTGAACCGGCTGAACTGTCGTCCAGTGGTAGTGATCGCCGGCGATCGTCGTCAGCAGCAGCCCTTGCAGACGGTACAAGGCAGGGTTCCCGGACAGGAAAACGCGGTGAAGCACTCCCTGTACCAGCAATTCAGAATCATTGACAACGAGTACGAGGCCTTCGTGGAGATGGTCCGCTACGTCCAGCCAAGCCAGCGACAGCTGGACCAATTCCAGGAAGATCTTGTGCTCTGTCCTGCTGGATCTCTCACTGACGACGAAATCTACCGTGCGTTCGGCCACCAAGCGCAGACCAGCATAATGACCGTATCCCGAGCAGCTGCTCAGAGGATCAATACCATCGTCATGGAACACCTCTTTGCTGGCAAGGAACCCCTCAGCCGTGTTCCCTGCGCCCAAGTGGCTGGCGGTCCTCCTATCTTCCCTTACGCGGGGATGGCCATCGTCATCAACGAGAACCGCGACAAGGGGTCTCGCATTGTCAATGGCCAGGATGCAACCGTCATCTCTGCGCAGGGTAACACCCTCATCCTGCGTTTCCCTGATGACCAGCGGGCGTTTGTCTATCCTGTTTCACACTTCGTGGAAGGAGAGGGTGATGTCACGCGATACCCCATGACTCCAGCCTACGCCAGGACAATCTCCAAGTCCCAGGGACAGAACCTCAGGCATCTCCTGGTGTGGCTGGACTGTCCGCTTGTTCCAGCTGGGCTCGCGTACGTCGCCCTCTCCCGAGTCCGCAGGAGGGCAGACCTGTCTATCATGCAGCCAATGCTGGCCTGCCAACTGAAACCAGTCCAGACCTAGACATCTCTACCAATGCCTGCCAATGTCTTTTCCATGGAAGTCTCTATGGAAGCTGACGCTCATCTCTTCACACCATCTTCTGCAATGAACTGTGCCTGCAAATGTCTTCTTCATGGAACTGTGTATGCAAGCTGATGCTCATATCTTCACACCATCTTCTGCAATGAACTGTGCCTGCAAATGTCTTGTCCATCCAACTCCATCTGATCCCTTCTTGGCATCGTTCATGGTTAGAACTAGGACGGTATCTCATCGTCTTCCATCCTCTAACTGCCCTTCTTCGTGAATGAAAACATTCTTGGCAAATGCTTCGGCAGCAGTTCGTCCTTCGTACATCCAAGAATTTCACCTCTGACGAGGAAATACCAATGCCCCGAACTGTATCTGGAAATACCTGCAAATGTCTTCTTCATGGAACTGTGGATGCCAGGTCATGCTCATATCTTCACACCATCTTCTGCAATGAACTGTGCCTGCAAATGTCTTCTCCATCGAACTCCATCTGATCCCTAGTTGCCATCTTCCATGGTTAGAACTAGGACGGCATGTCATCATCTTCCATCCTCTAACTGTCGTTCTTCATGAATTAAAACATTCTTGGCAAATGCTTTGGCAGTAGTTCCTCCTTCGTACATCCAAGAATTTCACCTCTGACGAGGAAATACCAATGCCCCGAACTGTATCTGGAAATACCTGCAAATGTATTCTTCATCGAACTGTGTATGCAACCTGATGCTCATCCCTTCACACCATCTTCGGCAATGAACTGTGCCTGCAAATGGCTTCTCCATCGAACTGTGTATGCAACCCGATGCTGATATCTTCACACCATCTTCTGCAATGAACTGTGCCTGCAAATGTCTTCTTCATGGAACTGTGTATGCAACCTGATGCTCATGTCTTGACGCCATCTTCTGCAATGAACTGTGCCTGCAAATGTCTTCTCCATGGAAGTCGCTCTGATCGCTAGTTCGCATTGTAGTTCGTTCTTCGTACATCCAAGAATTTCACCTCTGAGGAGGGAATACCACCATCTCTTCTCCATCGAACTGCGTATGCAACCTGATGCTCATTTCGTCACACCATCTTCGGCAATGAACTGTGCCTGCAATCGTCTTCTTCATCGAAGTGTGTATGCAACCTGATGCTGATCTCTTCACACCATCTTCCGCAATGAACTGTGCCTGCAAATGTCTTCTCCATCGAACTGTGTATGCAACCTGATGCTCATATATTCACACCATCTTCCACAATGAACTGTGCACGCAAATGTCTTGTCCATTGAACTGTGTATCCAACCTGATCCTCCTATCTTCACAACACACTCCACAATGAACTGTGCCTGCAAATTTCTCTCACAGATTAACTCTTTCTTTTCAGAGTTCTCAGAATTCATCTGCATCCTTCTCTTCTGGTCAAGGGCACAAGCCTTCGTACAATAAGCATTTCCCTCGAAGTTTCCTGCTTAATTACGGAGGGGCAATACAGGACATCAGTGAGGAGGCGGTCCTGTCCCGATTGCATGACTTCAATTGTGAGTGGCTACAACGCCCAAACATAGCCCTCTCCGAGATGGCGCAAACCTTAAGGGAGAATTTCCCGATTCTGGCATCTAACAGCCCAAACGTACTGGATAGGGACTTTGTCGAAAGCATCCTCACACACTTCAGGCCACTGTCCAACGTTCTCTCCAGGATGGACAATAAAGACAAAACAAGCAGCGAGCCTGCCAGTCGTGAAGACGTGGTTGTTTTGATGAAGGTCATAACCGGCCAGCCAGATCTGGAAGAGCGCCTTAGAGAGGGCCTAAATGCAGCAGGGGCCCTCTTTATGACCTGTGTGCATCTGTTAGTCCCCCTAACGCTGATGAGGAATCCGCAAGAATTCGCGGAAAAGGCCAGGAGGACACCCGCAAACCAGAAATTTAAGGAGGACCCGTCGGCAAAACGCATGCGGGACTTCATCCTTGATAGTGTCACCCAACGACGCAGGCCGGTAGCTGGAGCGTCCATTTGGGACGCCCCTGATGAGGAGGATGAAGTGCCCCAGGCAGCGAGCAGCAGGGGCCGTGCCAGAAGTCTTCCCAGTGCCTGGGAAGACGACGCAGAGGAGGAGGACTTCCAGCCTCCTGCCAGGCCTCGTCAGGTGGACTGGACCTCGGACGCCCCTACCAGACGGGGCAAGAGACCTGCCCCTGGACCAAGCACGTCCACGCCAGTTCAGTCTGGCAAAAAACATCGCCTACCCGCCCCTCCCTCTTCGTCCTCGTCCTCCTCTTCAGAGGACGAGAAGGAGGAAGAAGCCCAGCCCTTGGCATCGGCCAAGGCAGCCAAGACTGCCAAGAAAACTGTTTCTCGGCCGGCACCAAGCAAGGCCGCTGCAAAGAAGAAAGCTGTCTCCTCCTCGTCCTCCTCCTCCTCCTCGTCGTCTTCAGACTCATCGGGGGAGGAAGCCAAGCAGGAGAAATCAAAAGCTTCGAAAAGCCAAAAGCAATCACAAGCACAAAGCCAGAAAGCCAAGGACAAGAAGGGGAAAACGCCAACGCCGGCCAATACCAAAGACAAAGCCAAGGCAGACGGCAAGAGCAAACAGGGTGAAAAGAACAAACAGAAGTCTTCAGTCATCATGAACCCGCATGATGATGTGTGGGGCGACTTGGCTGCGGCAGCCAAAAGAAGTAAGGCCCAAACTTCTTCCAGACTTGCAAGGCAAAGTTACGCCCTGCTTAGAGGAAACTTTGACATGATTTGACAAAGTTGCGGTTATTTGACATTCACGCTGCACAAAAACTGTGCCATTGACACTGAACACTACGGAATGTTACAAAGCTGCGGCAAGAAGAACTCTTGAACTCAATGCAAAGCTTTCTTTGCGGACATTCTTTTATCACAACCAGTTTTTGGCGTAATGTGCCACCGGTAATGCATTGACATGTGCAGAAAGCGGCATTCGGATAGGCTTGGAATTTGTAATACAGTTGTTGGCTTAGATCGACCAAAAAAAACATGCCCTGCCTCGTTGCTCCATAGGAGGGCCAGTCACGCCCTCAAAAGCCTGCTTCCAGCACATGTCACGCTTTGGCCGGGTTACACAGCTAGACATTTTCTAGGAAAAGCCATAAAAAGATTTCTCAACATTGTCGCTCGCAATAGTAATACCGTTTTGGCTTTCTCTGCCCAAAAAAAAACATGGTGTGCCTGGCTGCTCCACAGGAGGGCCAGTCACGCCCGCTAGGAATTTGAGTACCGGTTTTGACTTGAATTGACCCAAAAACCATGGTGTCACTGGCCGCTCCACAGCAGGACCAGTCACGCCCGCTAGGAATTTGAAGACCGTTTTTGGCTTGAATTGACCAAAAAAACATGGTGTCACTGGCCGCTTCACAGGAGGACCACTCACGCCCGCTAGAAATCTGAAGACCGTTTGTGGCTTCCCTGGGCCAAAAAAGCCCTTTTTTCAGCGCTGATTAGTAATACTTTTTGCTAAGCGTTCAGAAATATGCCTGTTCTAGGAAAAGCTAGCATAAGGTTTCTCAACGTTGTAAATAAGACTTAACCGACATTAAAGTATAAGGAAATGTATTTTGGTCGTCCTGTGATCTCTAAATATGTTTGGCTGCAAAGGAGCCAGAAGTACTTATCCCCTGGAAGGGGACTGGGTTTAGACAGAGGCCTCTCCCGAGCCAGAGGTCTATCAGAGGTCAAAAATAGATGGGTGGTTCAGGGGTGGGTTTATGGCAAAGTAAATTTCGCCTTACTTTGCTAGTTTATGTTGAGTTTGCGGTGAAAATCTGCAAGTATGAGCCTAGTTTTTAAGAAACATTTTTATTATTAGAATGTGTCATGTTAAGTGTGAGAAAAAAATATTGATTAGACATGCCTCTTTTGTAGAGCTTCATTTCCTTGTTTGGAGTACATGTATTTCATGGTAAATTATCAACGTTCATCAATTGTGCAAAGAACAAATATATATAAAAAAATAACTGGCTCGTTTTTTAAGCTTTCTGCAAAAATCTCTGCCAAAAGGGGCGTGTTTTTTTTTTGCATGGAACATTTAATGTTTTCATAACTAAGTTAGTTGAGTGGCACACATAAAAGTTAAAATAAAATAAAAAAATCATTAGTGAATGCTGTAACTACCCAGACAACCATACATGTAGACTATTATTAGAAGATTATTGTATAATAATCAGAATCTCAATACATGGAAACTGGAAAAAAAAACAAAAAAACAAAAAGGAACCAAAACACTTTGTTAGAATAAGCTAAGTTATCATCTAAAAATTGATTGGATGTGCCTCTTTTGTAGAGCTTCCATTTCTTTGTTTGGAGCATGTAATTGTAAATTATCAATGTTTGTTCAATGTGTGGGAAACATTTGAAAAATTATAACTGGCTCCATTGTTAAGCTTTCATCAAAATTTTATGCAAAAAGATAAATGTATGTTATGTTTGAAGCAGTTGCATGTATCGCAAGTAATAACTTAAGTGACTAAAAAATATGGTTCAAAAAAATCATTTATTTAGTGAATTCTATAACTTACCCAGACAGTCTAATATAAGTTCAAAATTGTATATTTAGAAGAATGATTCCTGCAATAAAATGGACTCACCGGTCTTTTTAAGTCACCTTTTGTCAATTTATTTTTGGTCTTTGTTAGATTCAGTAACTTAAGGTTCTTGCACATTTTCAAATATCTTTTGCAATAATTTCATCTTTGTAACTAAACGTCCTCAGAGATCTCAAAAATATCTTACCAATTGCTGCAAATATCAAGTAAAGATCTTCAAGGATTACACCACAATCTTAAAGGTTTATGCAAAGATATATGAGAGCACCTGCAAGGATCTTACAAAGGTCTTCAAGATTTTGGCAAAGATATGCAAAGATCATTGAGGATATTGCAAAGATCTGTAAGGATATTACAAAGATCTGTAAGGATCTTGCAAAGACCTGCAAGGATCTTGCAAAGACCTGTAAGGATCTTGCAAAGAACTGCAAGGATCTTGCAAAGATCTGTAAGGATCTTGCAAAGACCTGTAAGGATCTTGCAAAGACCTGTAAGGATCTTGCAAAGAACTGTAAGGATCTTGCAAAGAACTGTAAGGATCTTACAAAGAACTGTAAGGATCTTGCAAAGAACTGTAAGGGTCTTCAAGGATCTTGCAGAGATCTGTAAGAATCTTACAAAGATCTGTAAAGATCTTGCAAAGATCTTCAAGGATTTACAAAATTCCTGCAAAGATCTTCGACATACATGCAAAGACCTTCAAGGATCTTCAAGGATATGGGCGAGGTCCTTGAGGATCTTGGCAAGAATTTGAAAGATCCTTTAAGATCCTTGAGGATATTTCATAAAGATCTTCGAAGATCTGCATAAGGATCTTCATGTAAATCTTCAAGGATCTTTAAAGATCCTACAAAGATTTTCACCAGGGTTCACAACTGACTTCTTCATCAATGAATTGTACAGCTATTCTTCAGTGTCAGTCATTTGATTTTACAAGACAATAATAATACATTGTGTTATCTTTTCTTAGATCAGGACATTCAAAAGCTGATGGTGTATTTAGACGTTGCTTTCCAACATCAACCTTCCACCAAAGACGCACATGTTAAAAAAAGCATGTGGTTCTGTTTATCAGAAAGTGGAAGTTAACTTCAGGTTTCTTCGGTGAACAAGGAGGAGAATCCATCGATCATGATTTTGAGAGCTTGGCCAAAACATTCAGTAAAGTAAAGCCAGCTACAGATCCATTGAAGAGGATGCTTGAAGAGCACTCCATTGTCACAAGCCCTTCAAACAGAGAAATTGTGCCAACAAGAAAGCAAGAAACCTTAAGAGGAAATATCAAAATCAGGAAGAAGAACTCTAAATATTATTGTTTGTAATTAGGCCTATTTAACTCTGCATACAAAGAGAATTGGAATTTAGTAATAATGTCTTCACTTGTACCTGAATTGGAGTTAATAGTAAGTGGAGTATTAAAATAAAATAGTGAAATTTGGCCAGAATGGTGATTTCTGATAAACCCTAAGCCAGTTTACCTTAAAGTTTAGTACACAGAAAGCAGATAATACAAGCTCACATGAACATGTGGTAGCATGGAAAAATAAAAGATCACCAGGTCCTTCTCAGTCCAATAATGTCAGTTTTACATTCTGCTACATTATGCACAACAGTATAAATTAAAAGCTTTTGAACACAAATCAAGTAAGCATGCAACTCACGAGTTCACAGAGGCATTTTACATTCAGTGGGAAGTGAAAAATACAAAAACAAATGTTTCAACTCAAACACCAGAGTAACAGATTTTGGTAAAGGTAAACAATCCGATCCCACCGACGTGTCGGCCAACATGAACCGTATTGATCAACTGTCGGCCAACAGTCTGCCGACAGTCGCCTGATTGTTGGCTGACTGTTGCTGTATTCATCAAAAGTAGTTTTTACATGTGAAGTTTATATGAAATAATTCATATTTGTACTGCAGTTGTACAGTATTGTGCAAAGTAATGCAAGCGAAATGCGCGAATTTCGTTGTTTGTTCCCCTGAACTTTCACGCGAAAGTTCGTGTAAAAGTTCGAACGTAACTTCGCGGCGTTTCGAACGCATTTTTGCATGAACAAAGAGCGATATATCCAAGAACTTTCGTTGCCTCAACGACAATTCGAGTTACTTCGCTAGCCAAGACACGAAATTTCGCTAGACACTCAACAATAGTTTAGCAGCGTTCGGGTAACTCCTCTACGTGATTGACTGGTTATGTAACTTACACGAAATATATCTTTGTTTTTCATTCATGACTGTGTTTTAATCGAAGCTGATAACTTACGAGTGGTAATTTTCGATCGTTGCATGTGTAAATAAGTCACACAGCTAACATACAGAGGGTAGAAATGCTATTTGCGAAGAGTTTTAAGCAATTTGCTGGCTTGGCTCAAGTTGAGAAACGGTGCGACATACTGTC
The DNA here is from genome assembly GCA_019787425.1 of Platygyra sinensis. Lineage (NCBI taxonomy): Eukaryota > Metazoa > Cnidaria > Anthozoa > Scleractinia > Merulinidae > Platygyra > Platygyra sinensis. Next base: position 18,625 of record JAHPZR010004899.1, read on the forward strand.
AGAACCACACTGTGAACAGATTTCTGAGTGACTTACCATTCTCGTAAGGTCAGCAACCTCTGTTTGTTCCACAGAAAAACCAAAATATCAGAAGTTACATGGCTGATGTCCGCAAAAGCAAAAACTTGACATGTTTGATGGTTTGTTATGAACGTTTCCAAGTCGATGAACATTTCGAGTCGATGCAAATCGCTCGTAAGACCATGTGCTTTTGTTGATTCGATCCCAGTTCCCTTGCATTATAACTTGCCTAACTGCGTCACAAAGTCGTATTTCTGGTCGTTGCTTTGTCTCCGTCACGCCGGCAGAGAAAAACGCATCGGTCGGAAATACAAGTGTCATTCAATTCTGAGTTTTCAGTATTTTTAGACCGTGGACAGCCTCTAATTTGCTCCAAAGTCTGTGTTGACAAAGTCTTAAATTGTACAACGAACCTCTGGTGCTTGAACCTCAAAACTCACTCACAATTCGAATCAGCGCAACTAGGTGAGAGCTCCTGTATACCCGGCTATCGTTGGGGCTTAAAACAAAGGTTGGAAAGTTGTTTTATGAGCCATAATTTTTTTAGCCTGCGTAGGGAGGGAGGAAAGTTAAAATGAGGGCGGGAGGAAGAAGGGACGCATCCGATCTTCTTGCACTTCACTGGCTCGTCTTTCCCCTTTCCCCTTTCCCTCCCCTTCGGACGCCTGCCACGCAGGCTATAATTTTTTCTACTCTAAGTCCCTATTATATAAAGAGATTGTTACCCTATCCCATCCTAAACACATTTACAATGAGAAAATACACAGAGATCCGTGTTTTAAAAATTTAATAAAACGTTTTACAACACATACATATAGCAGCTGAGCTCCAAAAGCCGAGATAGCCTATTAAAAGTTGCCCTATAATAACGAGATTTCTAGGGTTAATACAGTGGCACCCCGCTATAACGAAGATCCTGTTATAATGAACAACAAAGATGTCACACGACCCTGTTTTCAAATGCGAAGGTACAAGTATTCCTCTGGTAGAAGAGATGGAGCTTTCTAGGTGTTACGGTTGATAATAAATTGAAATTTGAAAGTCAAATTAATAAAATATGTCGCAAACTGAGCCAGCAAATCGCAGTTTTGAAAAGGACGAAGAAGTTGCTTCCTTTAAAGCTGCGGGAAAATCTTTATCGAGCATTCATTGCTCCACATTTTAATTATTGTGCCAAGTCCTGGCATTTCTGTGGAAATCTTGAAAACTAAAAAACTCGAAAAATTGAACGAGGGGGCACTCCGTTTTATTTATCAGGACAAAATTTCTCCTTATGAGACACTAATTGTTAAAAATGGATATAGCACATTAGCAAACCAAAGACTTGCAAAAATGTTGAGTACAGTGTTTCGAGCAATTGGGAATGGAAACTTACCTACAAGTATTTCCAAGTTACTGACTACACGTAATTCTAATTATAATTTACGCGGTGATGCTATTTTAGAATTACCTAAAGTTAATTCAACAAAGTACGGGATTAAGTCATGGAGATACCAAGCTGCCCGACTATGGAACACTATTCCTAATAATATGAGAAACATTGATACCTACCGCAGTTTTAAACATGGACTCGAAGAGCTTGATCTTCTAGGTTTATAGTGATTTATTTCGTACTTAACTTAGTTTTGTTAGTATATAAGTAACATTGTTTCATAATTTGTAGTTTGTATATATTCTATAATTTTAAACACTTTTATAGAGTTGTAAGTTTATAGACCCTTATTTGCAATTGTTATCTTACCGGTAGTTTTCTTAGTATATAAGTCTTACTAGTTTCATAATTTTTACAATTTTTCCACATACTATATCTGTTAGAAGACTTTTTTTATATGTTTCTTTCTTTTTCTTTCCGTGACTGAACGGTAAACTAGCTTTATAGCTAAGTGTTAGTCACGTTAATAAAGTATGTATGTATGTATGCCCGGCAGAATTACAGTAACAAAAATGTGGAAAAAAAAACCCGTTATAATGAATGAAATCCCGGATCACAATTTACTCTGCTATAACGAATATTTTGTCTTCTCGCTCGCAGTCCGTATAAACGGCATGATGATACAAATGGTTGACAAGCCAAACACAACTCCTGTTGGTGAAGATAGGGAACCTTTGACCTTCAAAGCTTTGCTTTATTTACATGTAGCTGTTCACGCGCAAGTCTGTAGACTGTGCGTGGTGTATATTTCATTGTTCTGCTTAGTCCATCCAGCTTGGTTACCCCGCTATTACGAATATTTTTGCTGTTAACCAAGTAATTTGTTATAACTGGGTCTTCGCTATAACGAAGAGCCTGCTATAACAAACATTTTTTTTGGTACTGTGGCACTTTGTTATAGCGGGGTTCCACGGTACATTAATTTTCAAAACTCAAACGAAAATCTTAACATGAACTTTTAATCTGAGCGGGTTTGCTTTTCCCTTTTTCTTATTTTGGCTTAGTTACCTTATAATATTGCAATTTGCAATGACTATACAAATTGCCGATTCAAAAAGCCTAGAGCAAATACATCAATATTGATAGCTTTGCAGGTCTGCCAGAACGCCGTCAATTTGCCACAGAGCAGTAATCTGAAGCTTCTTGATGATTTGTGTAACACTTGAAAAGCTGACAACCAAACCCTTGTTTTTTAGGGACCTCAATATCCCAACTGGGGGAAACCTTGTTTGTCAAGGAACTCAATTCGAGTTCTTGTATAATTCGAGACTTTCGGCATGATTACAAGTGCTTG